>JAPYZR010001835.1:0-30016 GCA_030522945.1 Trichopria nigra
AAAAAAAAAAAAAAAAAAAAAAAAAAAAAAAAAAAAAAAAAAAAAAAAAAAAAAAAAAAAAAAAAAAAAAAAAAAAAAAAAAAAAAAAAAAGAAAAAAATAGCGGGTTCAATTTATGAAAAGCACGTAACTGACAGGGAACGGAAAACACCGATGGAATTACCCGACGCGCAAAGTGTATAGGAAGAGATATCCGCTGCGTACTAAAATCGAGAAGAAACTGGAAACACGTGAGTGAAAGTATAGGGTCGTACCACTGCCAATTATATCTACGATTTGTTACCTCCTCTTGCAATGACATGACGTTTTCTTGCTTCGCTTATATCATCCACACCGATGTACTTACTCCATTTTTAACTTGACTTTTTTATCGTAATAATTCCAAAATTCATACCTTATAATAGCTTATACATCAATGTATCAAAGACAAGAGTATAGTTATTATTGCAAAAAACCCAATTAATTTTATTGTTATTTTGAAAATACAAAAATAAAGTGATTCGAATGCTACAGCGGATCTTGTATTGCCACTTTTATAATTTTAATTTAACCATGTATCTCGAATAATTCCAGCTTATTTCCGAAATTACACTATTCTTATATACAGGGTGTCCCAGAACTGGAGGATAAAATTTCAGCAGGCGATTCTTCTTGAAATTTGAAATCTAAAAGTGCTTTACCAAAATTTGATCCGACGCATAGAGTTTGAATGGCGAGCAATTGAAGTTTAGAACAAAAAATTACTGTTTTTGCAATAACTCGGCTCATTTTCAACCACTATTAACGAGTGAGGGCTCATTTTAAAATAGCCCAATAATTCCTGTATAAGAGCATATTATCTGAGATGAATATTTCGCTAGTTATATGGCCTCATAAAGGGAAAAATTGTCTTTTTTCAGAAAATTTCAGAAAATTAGTGAAAAACGCGCATAAATGTCAAATCCGTTTTTCGTCAATTTTTTAAGATTTAACGTCTCCTCACGAAACGTGTGAGGGTGCAAATTCTTCGTCTTTTCAAGCTCTACAACTTTGTTTATATGATATTTCGCTAGCTATTTACCGGAATGAATTAGACGCGAAAAACCGCAAAAAAAGGCAATTTTATCCCTTTACGAGGCCATAACTAGCGAAATATTCATCTCAGATAATATGCTCATAAAGGGAAATTATTGGGCTTGAAAAAGTCTTTAAAATGCGTCCTCGATCGTTAATATAGGTTGAAAATGAGCCGAGTTATTGCAAAAATAGTACTTTTTTGTTCTAAAAACTTCAATTGCTCGCCATTCAAATTCTATGCGTCGGATCGAATTTTGGAAAAGGACTTTTAGATTTCAAATTTCACGAAGAATCGCCTCCAGAAATTTTATCCTCCAGTTCTGGGACACCCTGTATATTATTAATTTTCTTAATAATAAATATTTACCATAAATAAAGTTTATTTTTCTCTTGACGAAAAAAAAAATCGCGCAATGATATAAAAATATAAAAATTTGATATGAACGTTGAAACATATGTTATACTAACATTTTTATCAAAACATAAACGTGCTTTTCTTTGCAGCACATTAGCGTGCAAAAATGTGCATTATTATGATACTGACGTCTGTACTTGATAAACAATATCATTTACTTATTCTGAAGAGTGATGAACAATCGTACAAATATGCGTGCATATCTATATACGTAAAATTACTGCACATATAGAAGGATAACAATTTCCATTCGCATTTGTTCACATGCAGCTATTTTTAGCTATTCTCTTAATACATTATTGAATATTTCTTATATATAAACGATTACAATATCTTTATATAGAATTTTAAAATCGACTTTTTTTAGAGGATAAAATAAATGAAGTTTCAATACAAGTGAAGAAAACCATTAAACAAAACCTGACCAAAAACTAAAAATACTATGCCGTTCAAGTACTATAATAAAAAAGAATCACGAGTTTGCCTTCTTGAAAGGGATATTCCACGCTAATTTATTGCAACATAAAGCATAGAATACGAACTATATAACAATTAATAACTACGTTTTGAATACGCACTTATACCTAGTATATTATTTTATTTGCTGAAAGCAATCACTAAACTTAGTAGATGATATAAATCGGATATATAATTTTAAAAATCTTCTTGCATATAATCACTGGCTATTTTATACAAGTAATCGTGATAGTATTATAATAATAAAAAAATATTCTATACCATTGTTGTTGAGCAACTGACATTTATCCTTGTATTCTTTATTTTATTAAAGGTCATAATTTAAAATTATCTATATATTGCGTTCAACTCTTTACTAGCTTTATTTCATTGTTCTATTTTTTATCCGCTTTATATTTACGAAATTTATATGAATTTAACAATAAAAATAATGTGTCTATTTTACGAACGCGTGTCGATGTGCAATATGTTAACACATTATTTTTTATACACGTGCGGCTAAATTTCAATGCCACCGGCTAGTAGAATTTTTAGCTTGACATATATAGGGACCTGGCCAGAGTCCCGCATGAAGTAAGAGGGGCCCTAATACCCTAATAATAATATATAGGGTGCATAATTGGAATCAGCGAAGAGCTTTTTTATGTGCTCGTACTTATATTTCTTAGTAAACGATAAAAGAAACTACGGAACAATTTTTCATTTTAATGATACGTTATTAATTAAAATTAGATTCCTTTCAATTAAAATGTAATTTTGTAACGACATTTTTCTTTACGAAATTCTCTTTATATATACCCGAAGCTATTTTTATTTATTCTCATTGCTAATTTGCGATCTAAATATTATGCTAATAGTATCCGATATTACTGCTAAATGATAATATGCAGTGAAATATTACATTTGCGCCTCGGTTATAAATTCTATTAAAATTATTGGAACTAAAAATTATGTTGTGCGCTAAAAAAAGTAATATATGTAACATCTAGAAAGAATAAGTCCTATGTCTGAATAATAAATCAAAAGATAAATCCTAGATAATTTCTGAAAGTTATTTCCCTGAATTCTTCAATCGTAATATAGTTTTCAGAACCCTATCTTTTCATTAGGAGCCATCATTTTTTATTTTCAAGCATCGGATAAAAATAAAACCCTCTTTGAAAATGAATGAAGGTAATTGTTTCACTTTATGCATATACACAAGTATATGATACGATGATCATTTTACGGTTGATCTACGGATTACTTTTTAATTGGCTCAATTTAGCTTAATTTCGAAACGCATCTTGAATTCATATAAGATATGACACAAAATTAAAATATCGTATATACGAAAGTTGTTACGCGAAAGATAACAACTTAACGACGATGCAATGTTTTTTTCTTTTTACTACCATATACGATTGCGTATGTTCATTGTTAGATCGCTATATTATATGCGTAAATTAAGCGTACATGCAGGAACGCACCGACACGGCGCACAACGGCATGCACTTTGGTTGCTTTACGTATACAACTAGATATGACTGGTTAAAATCAAACAAAATTATACATAATTATATATATAATTTTATATAAGTAGATATTCCGTCTGATGCCAGACCTTCGAGAGAAAGCGTACTTAGATTTAGTTGGGTATATTAAAACTTAAGTGGAAGCTCATCATACTCTACGCACTTTATGTAGATTAAGAAGTTTGGGAGATAAATAATGGAAAAGCCGGAGTACAAAAGTTATAAATTCTTAATCTGATCAAATTTGCTACGTTATATTCGAGACTATGTATGTAATAAACCGACACTTATATATTTCAAGCGCTAATCGTCGATTTACTAAATTCTTTCCATTATACGATCTAGATTTATAAAGTACTGCGAAAATATTTAATTTGTGTTTCAGTACGAATCTCAATGTAAATCGACATATGATAAATAAAATATTTTTTAAATGTGTTTCATTCACCGGCATACATCAATTACTCCCTTGTTTCATATTCGTATGAATTCACATTTTTTTTATTATTCCATTTCATTGAGTCAAATATGTCTGGATTATTTATAGAAAATACACTATTACTCTTTTTAACCCTTACAAGCACGGTGTCGATCCAGATCGACACCTTTTTGTAATGCAATTTTTACATATTTCAGGTAATAATTAATTAATTTCGTTGCAATTTTTTGCTTCATAAGTTTGAGAACATGTTAGGAAACATAAATAAATCAACATTTATCGTTAATTATTATGTTATGTTGCTTAAAATAATAAACAAATTGTAAATTTGATGGATTTTTTCACAAAAAATGTATGCTGATACGAAAACGTCGGTTTTCGGGTTCGCTGATTACGAATCTGATATCAGAAAACCCCCGAGTACCCAGTTTCGTATTAATCAAGTAACTATTCAACATACCGGTCCGCCATTTTGGATCCGCCACATTGAATTTTGAAAATCTGAGTTCAGATTCGTAATCAGCGACCCCGAAAACCCCCGAGTAAAGAATTTCAGCTGTTTTTCGTGTAAAGAAAAATGTATGTTTTATTGAAGATTCTATTATTAGTATTGAAGTAATGTGTAATATATAATTATACCAGTACAAACAAAAAACAAAATTATATCTTTATACATTATGTACTTTAAAAATAAGTAATAATAAGTACTTTCATGATTTCTAAATACACCATTAAATTTATGCTAATTGTATTTATTTATACAATTTCCAAGTCACCGTATATATATGTATAAGTGAAATTATTGTAAAGCGCCGGAATATTCTCGCTAATGGAAAATGTTGAAGTATATATTTTGTAAGATATTTACGATCGCCTAGAATCGTTTGGCTACAAATTGTAAAATTCTCGACTTTTTACGCGAGATAAAAAATTACGTAAAATTTCATCACTCTCTGTGTGTTCATAAGACAGAATAGTACAAAGAAATGTTCAAACCCATCCAAGGCAAAGAGAACGGGATCTTTTCGCGTAACGTGAGACTGGCGAAACAATAAGAGTTTATTATATGTATTAATTTATACCTCGCAGATTATTCCAATTAATCATGTAATCGTAATCTCCTCGCATTTATTAATTTATTAAAATGATCTATTATTACATAAAAATTTAACATATTGCGTTATATATATATATAACGCAAATTAAGCTTATTCCATTCCAAATTACAGTTGTGATCGAATAGCAACTATAAGTTTTACGTCTTGAAATAATTTTAATAAAAAACTTACAATAAAAAATTATAGTGTAAAGACAAATTATCCGTAATATGTAATTAATGTGTATGTAAATTAGTTAAAGCGCAATTACCTAACTATAGTATTTTCTTAAGATCTATAACTATATTGTCTTTTTACTCCATTTGTAAAAAAAACTTTATTTTTTATTTAATAGTTGAATTAATTAGTAGACTGTTTACTTTAAACTCTTTTTGCTACTGATGTCTTTAATTGTTTCCAGTTTCGAAATATAAAACTGGCGAAATCCCGTCTCCTGCATTCTCTAGGTCACAAGACAGAAATGTGTATACTTTAGAACAGCGAATGTTACTTCCGCACGCGGTTCCATTTCTTCGCAATCATTAAGGAATTTCACTGGTCTGTTTTTGTAAATTGCGAACCTCTAGTCCTATAAAATGCATCGATGGAATTACTCATTTAAAAGAAAGCATCTTATTTTAATCAATTACCCTAGTCGCTGTATATACATATATATAAGTATAGATTAAATATTTGCGACTTCACAGAGTACATTAAAAATTAAATCTTTGTAAGACGCAAAACTTCTTGAAGTCGAAAGCCTTCTTAAAATTTTTGTTGTAACGGAACATAAAATGAAAATAAATTACAAACGTTTTGATCGTATTGTAGACCTTGTTCGGAATGTATTACTTGAAATGACAATAAAAAAAAGTATACAAATATAAACAATATCAAAAAATGTAATATACAAGAATAAAAAAACAATTGAATCAAAAATAAAAAATATTGTTTTTCGAATCTCGGTCCGATCGACATTCGAATTTTGAATATTTGTCAGATTCGTTATTTAGTATAGCCTCTTTTAACAATTTTTGTAGGGAACCTGAGTGAAACGTCTACGTACCTATAATTTTTTTTAAATTCAGGTGAAAAATCACAATTTTTGAAATTGTAATGATTTTTATGATGAGAACAAAAAATATACTAATAAATGCAATCGTAATTTTATGAAATCTATCGAAGGATTACGGTTGCTAGTCAAAATATCAAAATATCACTTTCATGCTGATTGGTTTTCTTTTTATTTGAAACGTAAACATTTTGAATAAAAACATCCTGTCCGATTATTCATGAGCTCGTATAACATGTAGAATTCTTCTTACGTTTCAGATGATAAACTAAATCAAGAATAGTATGCTTAAGCAAGGATGGATGATCGCAATTGTTCTTTTTGTGTTATCACAGTTTACAACGACGCAGTGGTACGCATACGGTAAGATTGCACTATTATACATATATAGACCTATATATACTCCCTAGTATAGAAATTAACAACTCAACTTTTTTCCAATTTCGAATCGAGATTCGATCGCTTCAATTTCTTTATACTTCAAATTATTATATTATATCGTAAATTCGTATACAAAGGCTTCATACTAATCGTATTAAACGTACTGTAAATTTTACTTATACTTTTTAAAATTTCAATTTCAATTTATTTTGTTGAATTCTGGTCTAAAATGTATCAGTTATCAAATTTTCATTCAGGTGTCGGATGGTCGCAATAAATATAGTAAGGGAGTCTGAATATATCTTTTTTGATATGAGATGATCAAATCAGGTTCTGTGGGATTTCGTATTCTTTCTATTAAAATTATTGACTATATAGTATAGGTACTATTTTTAATACTCGTGTCTAAAATGGCAAAGAGAAACTCCAAAAAATTTAAGGGAGTTACTTTTTAATTTTTTATTGTTTTCTTGATTTGGTCAGAACAAAAGGCATTACTTGTAATAACCGATTTTTAATTATAAAGCATCTTAAATTTTACGACTTCGATATACATGTGTATGAAGCGCCATTTAACATTTTTCAAATCAGACTATTTATATATATTGTGTGACTTATTTGTTATTGCTTGAAAAATTTATCGTTAAATGTATATCTAGTAATTTTATCTTTTTTTATAACAGTACAATGTTACTGTAGTTGTTTTAATATGCGAGGCACATCGAATCCGTGTTTGAAAAGTAAACATCGAGATACCGCTGTTCATGCATGGAGCATAATTTTCATTGACTCGCACAAATGATTGATTCCATTGTTATGATTATACCGATAATGGAACTAATAGTCATTTATATGTGCAACTTTCTTATAACAGCGGAATAATAGCAACATGTGATATTTGATTTCTATTAAAGGGAGTCCTATGAGGTCGAAAAGACAAGAAGAAATCGACGCAGTGAACTGGACACAGCTCGCCGACGAATGGTTGGATGCAAAGGCGCGCATCGCAGAAAAGTTAGGTCCTGTCACGATTCTGCCCGCCATTGATAGGAGGCACGAACTTCCACCCACTGCCATACCCGTCGTCATCAACAATATAAAAAATGAAGACCTTTCACGTGTTAGTTTTTCTCATTTTTTACACATATATGAAATATGAGTGCATTTATATAATTAAGTTTATTCACAAACCGAATTGCATGGATTTTTAAAACGATTTCAAATTTATATTTATAGAAAACCTAATTTGTGCTCTTAGACAGACAGCTGGGCGTCTTATCCGAAATGGTCGACATCCATAATTCCTATAATAAGAGTGGTCTATAGTGCTTTTTCAAACAAGGAATCACAGTGATTCATATACGGATACATTTTACATACGCCGATAAATACTTCCCAATCTTTCTTAATTCAAAATTTGAACTTTCAATCCTCTTTTTCGTTTACTGCGACAATTCCTCGTTGAATTCATTACCAAATTCACTGGCATTTTTTCAAATTACATAAAAGAATTGACGAAATAATTTTACATTTATAGGTTCTTTATTTATAGTTCGATTCCCGTTAACCTATCGATTGAACATTTTAGAGTTCTCGTCAGAAAACCAGTATTCTGATGTAAATCATTTTGAAACACTCGCATACATATAGTGGTATTCAAGGGTCAAGAGGCATGCTGAAAATGTAGCGGAAAACAGGCTTCATCACGGCTTGATTCGTAATCATTTGCAGGGCAAAAAAAAAACATGCAAAACCTGAATCGTGGCTGATCTCATTCTCTAGATATCATTATTATGCGACACATAATCCAGGGAATACTTTTCAGGGATGAGCATAGGCATTTTCTGCTCTTGTTACGTTATATCGTGTGCTCTGGAGAGGTATAGAGACTTCGAAGTACAAGTACAATATAACCATCACTCGTCTTCGAAGCTTACAAGAATATTGCACTCGAAAATCAAAAGTCCCGCCCTCAAGTCTATTGGTGCATATAATTTTAAAAATTCCGTATATAAATAGGTTCGACCTATTGTGAACGTAATCCTTTTTGAGTATACCAGAGCAACATTTTTGTTCATGAGAAATTGAAAAGGCTTCCAAATACTTTTGGCAACTCGACGAATTTCGGTGCTATATGCAACAAAACCCGAAGTCATTGACGTAATTTGACCGCCCCCCCCCCCCCTCTTCCTCCTCACCATTTTAAAATATTAAACTTCTGATACTAAATTTAAAATCAACTATACCCTGAAAAAATCCCAAGTGGTTCGGTTACCAGATATTACACGTTCTAAAAAAAATGTATCGTCACATTACGATTTGTTCGTGAGATACCCAACTAACGGTCCAAACGGGGTATTCTTCACCTTCCTGTGACGACGATTTAATTCGTCGATGACCCAACGAAATAATTCTAACGTTAATGTTAATAGTTACATTTTTTATCGTGATTATGTACATAAATACAGTAGCGTTTTCCGGACAATCTAACATAGTCACGATTCATTAATGTCAGAAAGGTTAAAATGTACCAAAAATTGAAAATCAGTCGAGTAAATGCAATACTTGCCTGCCGTGCGTCAGGCAAAGTAAATAATGACACTGCTGATCATCTTTTTTTTTTAATTTTTTCCCCAAAAATATTTACATTCATTTTTTAAATTTACAAACGTTTTTAATTCCAATTGTTCCTTATTCATTTCTGAATTAAGTTAATTATTTGCCAAGTAGTCCATCAATATACTGATTTTTAAAATTTTAAAATATATTCATTTTATTAATAAATTAATAATCAAAACGATATTTTGTATTGAAAAAGAAAAAACATCTCTTAACTGTTAGCACGTATTCAAGAAAGGACACACAAGTATATGTTTTATTTATACCTTTTACAGCTTTTCATGAATATATACACAGTAGCCCCCTTCCCGTATTTTATTTGATTATTTTCTTTAATTTTTTCACTCTTCTATTTTAACCGAATAGAGGCAACTGTATCGTTTTTTCTTCCTTACATATCAGCCAGCGGTGGTGATGATGAGAAATGTTAAAATAAATAAGGCAGATGATATATATTGCTTGACTCGAAAAATTAAAATAAGTGAATATATCAATTGCAGGTACCTTTATTTATTTTGGCGAGTTTTTTTTTTTAACTATATATGTCGCATATACTTCTGCACAGGTATGTTTTTAATGACGCACACTTTTCATTAATGATAATTATCAAGAAAGGTAAGATAACATGTTTCGCAAATGACCAACGGAAACTAACGTTTAATACGATTTTAACTTCGTGAGAAGATTTATGATTAGACAAATTGTAAAAATTTGTTTCATTATGTCAAAATGAATTTGTAACACAGTAATAGATGGTTTGCGAGGAAAGGCAAAACATGAAACGACGAAGAATAATTTTTTACACTTGAAGACTACTCTGTTTTTCCACTTCATGTCCTAAGTGCGCAGTCGTTTTCATTTCTGTTTCTCTGAGTGTTTTCGGTTCTTCTCTTCGAACACGTGTGAAAATTTATTGTATTCACTTCTTGCTTATTCTACATGGCGATAGTATCACTAACACTCACTGTATGAACTGGTTCCGCAAGGAATTAGTGCAGATTTCAACATTGCCACTCTTATGAAGAAAATTGTACTCACAACTAAAGCTACCCAACTATGTGACAC
Organism: Trichopria nigra; assembly: GCA_030522945.1. NCBI lineage: Eukaryota > Metazoa > Arthropoda > Insecta > Hymenoptera > Diapriidae > Trichopria > Trichopria nigra. The sequence goes on from JAPYZR010001835.1 coordinate 10,135, forward strand.
CCCTGTATTGGTCAAAAACCCCTAAAATGATAGGAGTTTCAACCCTTTGACCTTCTTCTTCGCCGATAAAAAAAAATACGTATCGATTATTTCTCGGAGTTCTAAAAATGTGCCAAGTTTCAGCCAAATCGGCGTGTCACAGTTGGGTAGTGTTACTTGTCAGTGAGCACTCAATTCGTGCAGTGAAAATTTCCTTAAATTGAAAATATTCCATGGAAACAATATTTTCTTTCTAAAGTTGGTACATCTTTCTAACAAAAGACTTATACTGCATACAATCCTAACACGTACGTGACATAAAGTTCTCAAGAGTGCGCCTGATGCAAAAAATTGTTGATATTGACATGATCAATCATTGGCATTGAAATATTTCGATACGCATATATATTCAATCAAATTAACTTAAAGCTATAGAAATTATTTTAAAGTATCTTTTATATTAATGTGTCAAGATTTTGTAAAATAAGTTAAAATACATAAAATGTAAAATAAATGAATTTTTAATATATTTGAACTGAAAATCCGGCTCCTTTTAGTATACCATATAATTGTGTCAAATATTGGCATTCTCACATAAAAAATTAATTATAAAAAAAAAAATGTAATTTTTGTGAAATTACGAATGAGTCGTATATATCGAAAGGAAGTTTTCCGTTAGGGGTAAAAGTTTTTTCGCTCTCTAAAATATAATTTGCGACAATAATCGATAAATGACGCGCTTGGCTGCAAACTCCATGTAAAGAATAAAAAATATATAACATGCGGAAGTCGAAGAAAGTTTTTATTCATTACACTCATTCACGGAATTTCTTTTTTGTCTCAATGCAGGTGAAATGACAACGCATGAATTCCCACGTTCATCACGGTAATATTTTCTTTGACGCAATTTGCGCCACTGACACGATTTCAAGCACGAATACCACTTCGCATACATTACCGTACTTATTGCTGATTTTAGGAACGATAGAACGTGCATTTTAACTGTGTGCTTTTAAATAATCAATTAATGATCTTTTATTTTCTTGCTTTTTACACTTATTTGCATTTAGCTGAAATGATGATAGAATTGCTTGAGACATCGGATGTTTTTCGGTGATTCACCATTAGTACAACACGTGCATTAATAATTCTGTTTAAAAATAAGTAAACCCTTCTCATCATGAAATGAAGAAATTTATATCGAAAAGAAAAAAGACTGCCCTGATGGTTTACCATGAAAATTACTATAAAAACGAAATGTTCTGATTAAATTAGAATTTGTATTAAATGAAAATTTTAAAAATATTGTCACATAATAATTATATTTATTATAAAATCACTTCTATAATGCAATACACAGAATTGATACGAAATGTAATGTTCTATACACAACAAAATGTGCATCGCACATTCTTTAAATAAGAAAATCAGGCATGTAAATAAATATATTTTCAATTTTTACTTATTAATAGTAATTAGAGGTGGTATAATGAAAACGCACTAATCAACACCTCTATTTCTTGCATTTATTTTACAAGCAATCCATGGCAAGAATTAAGAATTCTAAAACTATGTCAAAATCACGTAATAATTGATAAATACGATTCTATATGGGATTTCACGTGTATAGAAGTAGCTTTCAATTGCAATTACCAATCATTATACATGCGTTTAATATTATATTACTGTATATATTCGACACAGTTCACCGCGTTGTATGCGATAAAGATAAAATCATTCGCCTTTTAACCCGGTGTTCCAAATTGATTAAAGAACTTCTGTTCCACTTTTATTCCATTTGTTCGTTTTCAGAGCAAAAGCGGCGAAATCAAATAATTTTAATAAAATGCTTTTATTCTATATATATTCACGTATATGTTTGTGAGGTTTTACAACATTTTATTTATATCTTTCTAAAAAATACAATTTTAACCTCGTGCATTATAATATTGTCGATGCAAAATAAATATATACATATAAAATCATGACATTTTATTCCGTTTAACCGCATTTTTATAGATTGTAAACTTTTCTATTTTTGTTTTCTTTTCTTTTTTTTAAATATATATATGCACACTATCGAGTTCTTAAAACGTTACGTGCTTATTTTATGATTTAACTAATTTATTTTGAGTTTCATCTTCATCGACTTAAAAAACGTCTCAAATTACTATGTATAGTAAGAAATGTTCCATGAATGGAGCAGACAAAATAATAAGAAAAATTGCCGAACATGAGAACTAAATACGATACGTATATGAATTTTTTTTCTCTCGACAAAATCACAGTATTTCATTTCAATATGAATAGCACTCAACTTCGATCAAACAAAAATTATAAAACATCTTATATCACTCATATCTATAAGATAAAAAAAATATGAACAAAAGAATACTTATATCGAATGATCGTTTCAAATGAAACTTTATTTTCATTCTATATATATGTGCTGTTATTTTCAGCAACTTCAATTAAGTTCGTAAATTATTATTATTATTTAAAAAAATTATATATTGTATATTTATACTTTTTATATTTATATTTATACTTTTGAAGTCATCAATAGTCCAGTTCGCTACTTTCATTTTAAGTATAGAAATGATAACGAGTGATTTTAAGATAGTTGCGTCCACTTCATGAAATATTTCACTATAGTTAATCAATTTCTTTTTTAAGATTCGATTAGAACAAATTTAATTTTGTTAAACGAATCTCTAATTGTTATTTCTTGCGTCCACCGTAATCGCAGATCGTTAAATTATTTTTATACGCAGTAACGTCTGAAATGTGTCGGACTCGCGGTATAGTAGTTACCGCAGCGCAAATTGACCTACTCATTTTTGTAATCAATGAGGATTATGAGAGGAACAAAATAACTACATCACGATTTCAAAATGCACATTGGAACATTTTCATGTTTACGAGCTCGGAAAAGATTGGCTTGTGCAAGCTCGCGAATAGAGCAATTATCTATTATGATATTATACGTGCTAAGCAGTTGGCTTCACTGGAATGCTATAAGGGGACGAGAGACATTGTGACGATATTTCTGTTTCCGTTTCATTAGATTAACGATAAATACTACCATTTTTGATTCTAAATTGTAACATTATATAGGGTGTCTTACGAGGAATATAAAGTATTTTCTGAAACAATGTATCTTTCACTTGGGGAATTTATTTTTGACAACCGACTGCTTAAACGATGACAAATTTTGTAAACTATACATGTAAATGAAAAAAAAAAAAAACTTTTTGTAATTTTGATATTAAAATTATATATAGAAATAACGATGAAACTCGGGGTGCTTCTAACTTAATATGATGAATTTTAAATATTATAAAATATAAATTATGATATATTTATATATTACAGATGAATTATTCAAGAATGTTGTGGGAATCGGAGTCACGACAAAACGGTCATTTATCTCTATTCGTGGATAAAGCGATGAAACTCCTCGACCTGCGGCAAGTCATGACTGAGATTGAAACATCCGTCATGTCCAAAGTGTCATGTTCAGCTTGTAAAATTGGCGCATCGCTGCTTCAACATTACATAAAAACCGGAAAGAGCGAAGAGGAAATAATGAATACCATTTATCAATTCTGCGTTTCTCTTCAAATTCAAAGTTCGAGGGTTTGCCAAGGAGTAACTCTTCTATTTGGTGTAAGACTTTTATCGTTTTAGCATTATATATCGTCATAGTAATTAACAATACATTACGGCATAACAATTTATGACTATGAATTGGGTACATCGATGAGAAACAATCTATATGTATATGTATATATGTGTAAAACCGTTGCTCATTATTTATCATCAAATATTTTTTTGTCAGGGCGAGGTCATATACGTACTGAAAAAGATCAACTTGGGACCTCCTCAAATTTGCAGTTTCGTGATCGGAGACGCGTGTGACGATGCGTACAATCCACAGCACGAGTGGGAAGTCGCTTTCCCTCCAGTGGTAAAACCACTGATAAAACCCCCAGTTCCGCCGACACCTGGAAGTCCAACGTTCAAAGTTTTACATCTCTCCGATACCCATTACGACCCCTATTATCAAGAAGGTTCGAATGCCGAATGCAAAGAACCGTTGTGCTGCAGGTTAACGAACGGGCCACCACTGACTCCTTCAGCAGCTGCTGGGAGATGGGGAGATTACCGGAAATGCGATACGCCAAAAAGAACCCTCGATCACATGCTCAAACACATAGCCAGTACTCATCCGGTAATATTTTTAACATCTAATATCTAATATCTCTTTCTACAAACATTATTATATTTTAAGTTTTAATCAAATGGTTACTTTACTCAACTCAATTTTTTAATCCCTCTTCTCAAATTTCATGTAGTCGTTTGATCATATACATTTCTCTGTGCTAGGATATCGATTATATACTTTGGACAGGAGACCTTCCACCTCACGATGTTTGGAATCAGACCAGAGAAGAAAACTTGAAAATTCTTCGAGAAACCGTAGCACAGATGGTTGAAATGTTCCCAGGCGTTCCAATCTTTCCATCACTAGGAAACCACGAAACAGCACCGGTCAATAGGTACTATTTAATTATAATGGATAGCGATTGTCATTATTATCATTCACACGTAGACTTCAACAAAATTCGTCATGTCAAATTCAATACCACCAATGAAGTATTTTATAAAATTAGATTGGACAACATTATAAAGCCAAAATCTCGGATCGGCAGTGGCGTAGTTCCCAGCCTTGTCATTTTGATCGCCGTTCATCCCTAACACGGTTTTATAATACGCGTAAAACTTATACACTTGGTTAGTTACAATTTTCAAACTTTTTTCACTGCTTACACTCTATCTTCAACGAAAAACCCAATGCAACTTGATAAGTTTTAAGGAAGTAATTCTCAAACTGATCAGTTTGTTGGATAAAAGCAATATAACCGTTTACTGTTTAACAGAAACGATTTTACGGTCTCGAAAATCTCAGGTGGATTGCGTCACATTGTGTTGATTGTATCTGACAATCATATTTCTTATTTTTTAATCAAGCTATTAAATAAAAAATATTGCACATAATTTAATCAATAATATTTACGCCCGTATAGTTATCCGCCACCGTTTGCACCGGAGGAAAACAGTATTAATTGGCTGTACGATGAACTCGACAAACAATGGAGAAATTGGTTGCCAGCTGGCGCTTCCAACACTATACGCCGGGGGGCCTTTTACTCCGTCCTCGTCCGTCCAGGATTCCGAATTCTTTCAGTGAATACAAATTATTGCAATAATAAAAATTGGTGGCTGTTGATCAACAGTACTGATCCCGTCAGCGAACTTCAGTGGTTGATCTATGAACTCCAGGGAGCCGAGATAAACGGCGAGAAAGTTCACATAATCGGTCACATTCCACCTGGGCATTCCGACTGTTTGAAAGTCTGGTCCAGGAATTACTACCATATAGTTAATAGGTTTGTATAGAAAATTGTATTTTCAAACTGGAGAAATTAAGATCGCTTGGGAAAACAAAAATTAAATTAAAATTAAGAACGCGGAAATTTCATATTATACAATATATCACACAAAACCTGCTTACGTGACCTCTAAAGTGATATTTTTATCGATATTTTCAATGAAAATTATGTAGTTGAGTAATTTCCCTGAACATTTTCCTGTGTTCATGTGAAACGTTTGCTTTGATCATAACGGAGTTCCACTTTTTAAAAGTTTTAACAGGATTTTTACGATGTATTAACTTTATCAACAGAAGTAAAACGTTGGATGGAACGATTACGGGAATACTCTTTAAGTCTAACTTCTAAGCTCATTGTTTGAGGTGTAACTTTAGGCACTCTTTCTGAGTTGATAAAAAATTAGCTCAGAAGTCGAGGACTTAAAGAGTACTTTTTGTATCCATTCTGTCACCTTTGTACTTCTGACGATTATGAATGTTTTATTAAGCTGCCAATTGTAAATGTCAAAGAACATTTAGAGGAAATAGGCTCTGAATTAAGAACGAGAAATTTAGCAGAGTGATTTTACAATAACAATGCGGCGAAAAGTCGAGTCACTAAAACTAATTTGAAGACTGAATCGAATAAAAACACTACTTTATTTCAGTTTATCATTTGAAGGTAAATAGTGATTCGTATATTTATTGTCACATAATTTTACTTTCCTGTTTATCCGAATTGATAATTGCAAGACATCGTTTAGCGATAATTATTATAAGATTTTCATCGTAAAGACTATACAACGATTGAGTTTTAAACTATAACGCAATATGCCATTGAAAACGTCGGTAAAAACTTTACACTAGAGGCTTCTTGTCAAGAATACTCACATGGTAAAACCCGAAATTCTTGGGTGTTTATTATCGGAGATTGACAAAACATATATGTTCAAAATATTTTCAGTTTATCTATATGTATTTTAAAACATAATGATGCCTTCGTCAATATTTTGTTTTATATACGGATAATTATTCTTTTCGTTTTAAGACTTTTTTTTAGAACACGTCAATTTTACATTTTTAAATTGTATCAAATCATTCAATTTATTTTTCTATTCTATTGTTTTAGTATTAGGCTTTTCCAAAAAAGTATAAACTTTTTAAAATGCTTTTTTTGAACTTTCTCCCCTTTCCATATCATTATTACATCAAATGTTGTTATTCGACAACAATGCAATCATTTTTAAAATGGCTAAAAGGACAGAATTTAGATTGCATTACCGCTTCTTCAAATTCAATTAAATTCAAAAAAAAATCAAAAGAAAAATGAATATTTAGTTTTAACGAAGTTATTTAGTATTTCGATACAAAATATGAATTTAATTGCACCGTTTTACTACTGAAAAGTATGTTATTCGCATGATAATGTTACTTCAATTAATTGCCGCTTTGTAAACCACACTTATTAGCAAAAATGCCATTTATGAGATTATTTTACGACTAACGGATTCCCCTAAACAAATAAAAGAAACCTGTAGTAGAGGATCACTATTATGACTTCATCAAAATCTTTTCGACAGATACGAGTCCACTATTACGGCCCAGTATTTCGGTCACACGCATTACGATGAGTTTGAACTCTTTTATGACACAAAAGACCTTGGTCGGGCATTGAGCGTCGCTTACATCGGTCCGTCGGTCTCGCCTTATTATGACCTCAATCCAGGATACAGAATATACTACATAGACGGCGACCATCCGAAAACGACAAGAGTAAGTGCTTTTTATATGTGAATCCCAAGGCCGAGTGCCCAACCCAACGAGGGTATGTAATATATATATTCTATTCGTTTCCAGATGGTGATCGATCACGAGACGTGGGTGATGAACCTGAAAGAAGCAAACCTGTATGATTATCCCATTTGGCAGAAATCATACAGTGCACGACAGGCCTTTCAGATGCCGTCGTTGCTACCGAGAGACTGGGATTCCCTCATCGATAAGATGACGAACGAACCAAGTGTCTTCGACGTTTATTACAAGTACTAACAACATTTTATTAGCCTTTCAAGTATACTGAGTTAACTTATTAAATATTGAAAACTTTGAATTCAAACGAATGAATTTTTATGTATGTCAAATTGTAAATCTTGATTTCAATATAGGTAATATGTTCGAGTCATCTTCGAAATTCGAGTTTAGGCTTTATTTGTGCATTTATTTATGAGATTCTACACAACTATATTTTATTTATTCAATTTTTTTTATATTACTTTTAGCATCATTTAAAATAAATGTTTATACTTTAATATATTTCAAACTGATCAGCAGAGTTGGTTAGAATGAGTACAAAAAGTGTTCTTCAAGTCCTCCTAAGTGCGTCGATCTCTAAGCTCATTTCTTTACAATCTCAAATAGAGTCCTTAAGATATACTCGAACAATGGATGATAGAGGATGACATTTTTATTGCCATCTGAAGTATAAAAAAAAAACTTTATCTTGTCCATGTCGAAAATTGATTTTTTGGACTTCAAGTTTGGACCTACTGACATAAATTTTTATTTTTATTAAATTTATTTTTATGACCTGACACGTGCGAAAAGATGTATGTCATTATTTTTTGCACTATCGTTTATGTGTGCAAACATTCAATATTTTCGGATCAATGCGTAAAAATTAATCACGTGCGCGTACGCATAATTATTGTTGTATGATTATATTTTTTGTCCCTAGACATTTAATATGTAAATGAAATTTATTTGTGCAGGCATTATTACAAAAATTCGCCCGTCAGGCCAGCGTGCGATGACGAGTGTCGCAAAAGGTTACTTTGCGATTTACGTAGTGGAAGGAGCCACGACCGAAAGGCGGTTTGCCAAAGTCTCGAGGCGAAAATTGACGGCGAAACAAAAACCGGCTGGCGAGCGTGGATTTACAATGGACTTGCTCTCTCGTAAGTAAAAAATCCGTAGTATATTGTATATGCAATATGGTAACACATGTATGAGTGGTTGTGGACTAACAGGAGCTTTGACAATGTTTTTATCACTTACATTAGTAGCAAATCCTCATGCATGTTAGAAAGCTTTAACCTACAAAGCTTTAATCTTTTAAACCCAAAGCACGTTGTTTGTTTCGTAACACATACATATCGTAGAATATTGTAAGTATTCAAAGTAACATTTTGGATATGACGAATAATAAGTAATATATAGTCGAAAGTCCGATTATTATACGTATTGGTTAATGGTCATTGTTGACACCTTCAAACTTATGGTTGCGCCGTGGTCACTCGTGCAATTTAATGTTACAGTTCAACGTGAGATTATATACAAATATTTGGTTATTATGTCATAGTGAAACAGGTAAACACGAACTTCTGTTATCGATTTCAATTACGCTGAAACTTATATTGTAGAAAGAAACCTTGGCGGACATCACCTTGGTAAAAATCGAAGGTATAATTGAAACGTGAAAAAGTTCCAATTCCCGCTTAAATTTAATATATTCCAACGTTTTCATATCCGATCACAGGGTATAGAAATTTCCAAATTTCCAAATTCATACATAAATGACACTTATGTGGCATTAAAATTTACTACGGTGGATTTATATTACGTTCATGTTGGACTTATCGTCAAATAATTTCTGTACAATTTATTTGAACTGAAAAGCAATAACGTTGGGACAACCATATTATAGTTGACAAAACCACCCCTCATGGTTAACGCAGTTATTTCTATGGTTGATACAACCCCAGTATATGCTTGCTCTAATAATCCTATCTGTCCATGTGAAAGGGATTGAGCGCTACTGGAACTGTTGAAACGTGAAACACTTTGAACTTAACAGTTAATATCACTGTTTCCATGTCCACCCTGATATCGATTCCCTATGATACCATACTCCAAAGGTCTGTAACGATATTGCAATTGGGTACATACTTATTGGGTTTTAATGATGGACCCTCGAGCATACCGAAAGAGCATTAAAAAATGTATTCCATAGCAAACTTTCGACTACTAAAAGAACTACGTTCCGACTAAAAACCCACACGGCACTTAATATCACAGATATATCACAGTAATATCTTAGCGGCATGGAAGGTTTCTGTGATGTATATGTAGTATTACAGAGATATTGTGATATATCTGTGATATTAATAATGGACTATAAATCGAATCATTGGTTTTTACTCGTTTTCAAATATTAATTATAAACTTTCGACTAATATAATTTTCGTTTAATCGCAGATCAAAGTAAAATAAATGCATAAATAGGCAAATGCGTAATTATTTATATATTTTTACCGATCCAGTAAAAACAAGCCGATTAAATAAACAGTCGGATAACAGTCGAAGCTACAAAATTGATAGTTGCAACGAAGTCAAAGACCAACGGAGCTGTTTTTAGTCAGTTTTTAGTTGGTCCCATTTGCTAGGCTAGGGATTATGTTGTCATAATTAATATGGTAAAAACATGATATTTCCGATACCCACGTTTGCCAGCTTTATCCGCATAAAACGGTACATTTTAAAGCAAACTAAAGACAAAAATTTCGTACATGTCACATGAAACTACGGCATTACAGCTCAGGCACCTCACACTAAAAACGATACACTCGAGATGTCAAAATTCATGCTTATTTTCAAATTTAAAGCTATACTCGTCTGAGTTTAGATGCTTTTTTCTTTTCATTTTCACAAAAGAATTTCGATTCAAACTGCAATTCTACTGCAAGTCTTTCTTACCACCGTTGATTTATACATGCATCCATTTTCGATGTCTCAGCTTTGATTGAATGTATTCAGATCCACATCAACCAATGACATTCGTGCCATCTTAATGTTAGTACACTCGATGTACCATAAACATACATTACTTTTCTCCTTGTTTCAGATCATTTTTTTGAAAAGTAATTTATAATGCTACGTGAACGATTGTTGAAAACCGCGAGAATGTGTAAGATAATTCAGGAAGACATCGCAGTCCTATATTCCACGGACTAGCGTAACAAACAAGGCTACGTAAGAGTTCTACAGTATATATATATATATATATATGTGTGTGTGTGTGTGTGTGTGTGTATATATATATATATATATATATATATACACACATGTGTACTATATACGTAAAATGTACCTATTTTATAGAAATAATATACGTATTATTTTTACTACAAATCCAGAAGAAGAAGATTATATTGTCTTGTATACTTTGGCTGTAAATAAAGTAATGCTGCGAATTTACTTTTAGACCTATTTTTGCATGGGGCGAGGGTTAACACAATTAATCTTTAATATGAACTTTAGCGTTTTTAGTAGATTTGAAGACTGCAGTGGTAAAGGATATTGTTCTTGGTATTAAATGGTAAGGTGAACTTCGTACTCTTTCGGATACAGGCAATCCTTGTCGCAAATTAACATTTTAAGTTTAAGAAGTGGACAACAAAAACACTGGTGATGGTTTTAGCATACTCTCAATTCTCAGGTAGAAAATAAAATGTACATATGTATACGACATGTATGTATATACACATTTAATTTTGTATATTGGAAGCATGATTTTAATTTATTATCATAAAGCATCCCATTTGACATCTCACTGCACATTTCTCATTATATATATATAAAAAGTACTTAGAAATGTATTTTTTCTTTCTAAAGTGTATTATTACAATAAATGTTAATGTAGCACGTAATAAATATAATCGAATATTTAAATACAATCGATTTTACTGTAAAAAGGATTGTTGTTATTATTATTATTATTATTATTATTATGTAATCGATGAAGTTTGTGATTTTGCGTGGTGAAGGGCGTATGCATGGGTGAGTCGTGTTTAAATTCATATCCGATTCAGTCTACTTCCTGTCCGCGTCGCACTTGGCTATACATTATAAATTCGTTATACTGCCGGTAAATTTCTCGGTCTTTCAAGTACTTGAATGTTGATACCTCATATCGAAGAGCAGCATTTTCAGGCTTCATAACTCCAATAGAAAACGTACTTTTTAATTTTTTTTTTTTTTTTTTCTTTTAATTTTTAATAAAAATTAGTTTTTTATTATTGATTTTCATTACTTTAAAATCTACATTTTTTTGTATGTCCTTATCTTTATATCGACATTCGTCGATTTCAAGTATATCGATTTACCTTTTGATCACATACTCCATTCCTTAAACCCGTTCTTTAATTTTATACTCTTTCACTGAACAGCCTCTTCGTTCATAAATATATTTCTAAACATATAACTGTTAATCTCTTGTAAAGCCGCTTGAAATTCCTTTCGCCTTCATCCCCTTTTTCCTCAATCTTTACTACTATATTACTCATTTATTCTTTCTCCTCTGACCCTTCAACGTTAATCTCATCTTTCTTCCGTCACTTTTTTAAGCATTTCTTATCAACATCTACAAGTTTTTTTAAAATTCTTGTTATTAATTAACGTTGCCTGTAATTGTAATAGGACTGTTTTTTTTTTACTTTTTGTCAATTTTTTTATGATGTCAAAGGACAGATTTGATAATTATCGAAATAATAATAATAATAATAACAACACCGAGGCAAATTATGAACTAGTTTGAAGTTAAAGATAATATTTATCTCAAAAGTTGACAGAGTTTTTTGGACGACGTATCCAAAAAATAATTACATAATAGGAACTCTGTTCATTCGTGATAATAATAATCGACAATAATAATAACAACAACAATAAGAACAATAATAATAATAATAATAATATTTATAAAGAAAAGCGTTAATAATAAAGCATAATATGCATAATTTTTAAATGATTTCTTGATTAAATCAAGCAATAAAAACTTTGAGAAATTATCTTCTCTTTCTTGAATGATCATTTAAATAATTCCAAGACCCTCGAGTAAACTTCGCGACATTTATCGAATGGTTTTTATAAAAACTGAAATTTATGCTTCAACCCTGAAGCTGACAGCATTTTTCGTGCCTATAACTTTCGTCAAACTGAAATTTTGCAAGTTATATCGTTAATGTTAAAGAAAAAAAGATACGGTCAAAAGGAAGTCTCAAACTCTTATAATCAGAGTCTCGTGTCATGACTACCGCAAACTCTTAAGAATATTGGGAATTTCGAAAAATATTTGAAATAAAATTTTTAGATCTTTAAATAAAAGTTGTACATTTAAAAAAATATTATAGCAGACATTTTATATCCGAATTTGAGCGTGGTGCCCAGCCATTTTGCAGAAAAAAGAATTCGGTTTGACGAATATTAGTCATCTAAAATGTGTAGCCAGACTCAATGGAGTATTTATTAATACATCTCGATCTTAACGTTACGATAAGATAAAACGATTGACCGTCCCGGATGGGATTAAATTGATATCACTCGCGATATTCTCTCTATTATGTTTACCAACATTTCGTATAATTCGAAATTCATATGCTTTTTGCCAACTACAAAAAAGAATGTATCTTTTATTAAATATCAGAATCAGATCATATATCTCGATATAATTAAATTCATTATTGATTTCACTTAATTCACGGAGTAGAAATTTTCGGATGATATTCGGATTACATCTATCGTCGGAAATCGAGAGTTTAATGATCAAGTTTATGGAAAATGAACCCTCCGAAGTTACAATGTAATCTATACATCATTTTCTTTTTTTTTTTTTTTAATATGCTTTACTAAAAAAACTTAAATTAATTTAAGTGAAATAATGAATTTTTTACGGGCAATAAATTAAATACAACATAATAAACATAATATTTTTTTTAATGTATATATATATATATATATATACGTCAATGGCATTATCGGATGCGGAAACCATTAATTTTCTATATAGATGTATAATATTAAGTCAATTGTATAAAGTCGGAATTTATATAAAAGATAAATTCACTTTACGTATATACAAAAGTAACCGATGGGTCGAGATGTTTATTTATTGGGGCTTTTAACTAAATTATAACTTTATATACCATAGAATGAAATGTTAATAAATAAAATAATGGTAAAAAGTTATAGAAATTATTCTGCAAACATGTTTATTATATATATGAGGCATTCTTTGTGAATGGAAGACCCCATACTCCACAGAATTCATTTGCTCCAAAAAAACTTTTTGCAAGAACGAAAATTTAGCCAAACGTGTCTACTTTTGTTTGCCGTTGGGCGCTTTTGAAAATTCAAAATGGCGGCACGCCCACACTCCAAAATACAGGAAAACTATTTTATTGTTTTCCTGTCCGCCATTTTGAATTTTACAATTTTGACTACAGATTCGTGATCAGCGACCTCGAAAACCCCCGAGTACCGATTTCCATTCAAATTAATTGAATTTTGTTCGTCCGCTATTTTATTGAGTCCTCCATCTTGAATACCCGAATTTATATTACGCAAATTTAGTAACGATTTTGATGACAAAAATAATTCTTATTGTACGCAGTAATACATTTTTTTGCGCGTGATGGGAAAACAATAAAATAGTTTTCCTGTATTTTGGAGCGTAGGCGTGCCGCCATTTTGAATTTTCAAAAGCGCCCAACGGCAAACAAAAGTAGACAGGTTTGGCTAAATTTTCGTTCTTGCAAAAAAAATTTTGGAGCAAATGAATTCTGGGGGAACATGGGGTCTCCCATTCACAAAGAATGCCCCATACATATATACGTAATCAAACATAAAATCATCATCATCATCGCCATTATTACTCTGATTATCATGATCATATTTTTATTACAGTCATATATCGGTATTGTATTTCTCAACGAATTTATATCATTACCCTACAAACACAGAAAGTAACAGTAATGTAACATTTGTACACTTGTCACTTTTTACATAAATAAGTTACATCGTCGTTATGTACCTGTTACTTTTGTGTTTTCTGGGTGGTATTATATATTATGCTCGCACAATTTTGATTTCTTATAAAACTATTTGCAATTAACAGGATGTCAGTCGTCATGGCAATACCGAGGTTCGCTTACAATTTACCGAAATACGTCCTTGGCCTTGGTTAACATTGACCACGTATAGAAGACGTTGAAGACGGAATTCACCACTAAAAACGATATCTTGAATCGTTATTTAGAATGATTTTCGACCTCCATGATGTCAGGTTGGAAATATAAAAAGAGCATTCTACCGCATGTGCATATTACATCGCGATGAATTCACCCGAGAGATATAATATCCTTGTTGAATACATATCTGCATTGTACTTGACTTTTATATTGCAACAAATGTGTTGAATAACTTTAGAAAAATCCGAAAAGTATAATTATTACAAAAAAAAATTGATCTAGAATCGAAATCTTTGCAATTTCTCGTTGACAAGAATTGCAAAAATTTCTTGCGTTGTATAATTTTAAGTATCAATCGAAAAGTAAATTATTGTAAATTATTATTATTTCTTGTAAATTAATTTTTAAACCGAAACTGAAATCGACTGAGATTACGAATCGGTTCGCCGCGTATATATAGGTAATAAGTGTATTAATTAAACGACATTTTGTTATTTTCTATGAAAAACGCAAAAATGTAATTTTAATAGATATGGTCGCAGTTGCTGTTATTTGTTATGAAAGTGCCAGTGAGAGGACTGCCAAGAAGTATGCTGTACATACATATACATATATATATATATATATATATGTGTGTGTGTGTGTGTGTGTGTGTGTGTGTTTATGTATGTATATATTTTTTTAATATGTCACAACAAAATATGGCTAACATGTAATAATTGTTATAATAAAGAAATTTTAACAATATTTAATCTGACTACCTTCATTTATTCTTATATTATTAGTTCATTTATTGTGTGAATTTGGACGACTGTACAATTCGATTTTCACCAGGGAATCTAACTGCCGCTACGATTACGATATATATACATATTACCATCAGAATTCCTTTTAATGTGCTTTCTCATGGTGTACTCAATCCCATATTTTTGAACATGTAATACTTTTTTACTTCTTAGATATAAAGACCCTTATTGACCGTATATGAATAGGAAAAAAGTTATTTTTATTGTGCTCTCTAAATTTCATAACGAACGCATTCATAACGATTTTATGCGTGTGACAATCGCCTGAACAAATGATAATACCAACCTGTTAAATAGAACTGTAATTCCATAATTTTTTTAGTGATAAGCCCTGCTAAAAATCGGCGCTTTCCTGAATGAATATTTTACCGCATATAAGCTTTATACTTTTTACTATTATGTGCGCCAAATCAACACCGGATTTGTAACTATATCAAAAATGAGCTAATTGCTTATAACAAACACACACGCATATCTCAAAGTTAATAAGCTACTGGACCCAATGCAATCTGGTTTCCTTAAAGGATGTAGTAGTACACAGACCGCCTTAATATATATATAGTTGACAATATTCGGAAGGGAATCGAGCATGGTATTGATCATCATTCTCCTATACTATTTGACTTCTCCAAGGCTTTTGACACTGTCGACATTCCCGTTCTCCTTCAAAAAAACTAAAGACACTGGACATCTCGTCGATGGCTTTGAAATGGTTCGCCTCCTATATCCGACACCGAATGCGATGAAGGAGGGTTACTGGGGCGACTGGTGAGCTCTCTCAATGGACAGAGGTATTTGCAAGAGTACCTCAGGGCTCAATACTAGGACCACTGCTCTTCTCTATTCTTATAAATGATATTTCTGGAACCCTATCTCACACCACCTACATACTGTATGCGGATGATCTCCAGATGTAAACCAACTGACAGAAACCAAGCAATATATCTAATGAACATGGATGCCGCGTCGATCTCCAATTATGACAAGGCAGGCAATCTCTTTCTTAATCTCACAAAAACCAAAGCTATAATCTTAGGGTCATCCTCAAATTTACGAGCAATATTAATAGATCTACCTGATGTATATCTACCTGATGTGGATAATGAGGTCATATCTATATTGTTAAAGAGGTCACAACACTGGGATTAAAACTGGACTCCTCTCTCACGTGGAACCCCAAATTAACCAGATCTCCAAACGAGTCAATTCTATGCTCTATATAGTCTTAAGTACAATAGAAACGCGGCAGAAACTATAGTAATCTCCCTGATCTTACCTCATCTCGATTACTGTTCAGAGTAGTCTATAGTGACATCTCTTAATCACGTAGAGGTAAATGCCAGAGACTCTTAAATCAATGTGGTATGTTTTATTTTCAATCTAAAATATGATTGCCATGTCTCGCCCTATCGACGTAAACTTAACTGGCTACCCATAAACTACAGGCATCTGTACCTGATTGGAAGCCACATCTACAATATACTAACAATCCAGGAACCATACTATCTCTTTACCTTATTTTTCTTTCGTGCAGAGTTAAACACGCGTTCTACACGAGGTACAAATAGTGAACTAGTTGTCCAAATGGCTAAAAGTAGACCATATCACAAATCATTTACTCTCACTGCCTGTAGACTTTAGAACTCCCTTCCCAATTTTGTAAAAGAATCATCCACTCCATCTAGTTTTAAATCATCTCTGTTTAAATTTCTGTTTACTCGTGATATCCTAAATCCTAATACATCACTTTTACAAACTTACTCATAATTGCTATATATGCTCACTGCTATTCGACGCCGGCTATCACATTCAATTTATATTATTTTATATTACACTGTTCACATCATAATCTGTAATCACGCTATCATTCTCATCATCATACTTTGTAACGTGCAATTAATTTCAAATTATTATCACCACTTATATTATATTATCACCGTACTCACTATTGGACTATATAATACAACTTGTTTATCTTTATTAGTATTGTAATAATTATAATTACGAATTCATAAGTTTTCTAATTCAATCATAAGTTTTTGTAATTTAATCTTCACAGATTGTAATTGGCCATAAGGTATGGTCATAAGGTAACGCGATTTTCGCAACCAAGTCTTAAGTAATAAATAAATACAAATACAAAATATATATATATATATGCACAGTGATGGGAAAAAGTTCCGGAACCGTCAAATAACTCAGCGAGATTGCATTTTTTTGGAAAAATGTTATATACGAAAGTTTTATGCTTTTCCCTATCTATTTAATGATGATCTTGATTTGACCTTGACTATGACCTTGAAGGTTATTTCAAGGTCAAATTCAATTTTTTTAAATGGGAAACCCCTACTTTTGATCTCGGATTTGGAAAGAGCGGAAAATTTTACGTTCAAAACGATATTTATACGATATTTTCAACAAGGTCATGGCAAGGACTAATGAAGGTGAAATTTGTGAAGTGAAAATTGTTAAATTATGGATATATATATATATGGATGGTATATATTAGACTGTCTCAAAAAAAAACTTTTTTTTTCTTCTTCCCACCTCACGAACTCATAGTAAGTACATTTAGATTGAATGTCGAGAAAGATGCACTCTGTGCGATTTTTTTTAGAGGTTGCGCAAAGCACTTTTTTTTTTTCCTGTTTGATTAACATGTAAAGCTTGTAAATTGTTAATTGATAATTAATAAATTAATTGTAAAATTGTGTGAAAAGTAATAGTTTCAATAATTTTGTCAATCACTTTCAATACAAAATAATACTATGAATTAAAATCATTTAGTAAATTATATTCACTAAAATAATTAATGAAGAAAAATTGTATTTACACTGTAACGAACTTGTATAAATGTAAGTGAAACCTTAATGTATTATGTATAATCGTAAAGTTGGCAAATAGAGAGAAAGAGAGGGTAAAGAGAGTGGAGAGGAGAAGAAGAACAGAGAGAGAATAGAGGGAGAGAGAGAGTGAAGACAATATTCGGAAAATGGAGAGTCGACAATGAAGGCGATCCCAAGTCAGATGATCGTGGCTATAGCGAAACGAGTTAGACGGTTACTGTTATATACGAGTTCACCGTCTTTGAACGCAAGATGAGGTCCTGTTTTTGTTCATCATATATTCATCATGACGGACATCTGCATGGTTACTGATATACGAGTGCACCGTATTTGAGCGCAAGATGTCCTGTTGTCGTTCATCATAGTCATCATGACGGACATCTACACTGAAAATGAACTGGTCCGGCGATCTTGTCCTCATAGACAACTATAACTGCCATTCCGTCTCACCATAAAGGATCCAGTTTCTTCTGGTCAATGTCTGACAGTCCTAGTGTGAATGAGCCACGAAACGTCGTTCATCGCGGGAAAAGACAGGGTCGCGCCTTAAAACCGCTCGCTCCATACCCCGTTTAGAATTGCAGGGTGCCTAATTGCAAGCCGCTTAGCCAAAACAATCGAAAAGGAACATGACATTCATATCACAGGTGCGTATTTTGGACTGATTCGCGTACCGTTTTAACCTGGAGCAATTCGGACGCGCGCACATTTCAGACTTTCGTGTCGCATCGACTGTCAGAAATTTGCGAATTAACAAAACCGAGTGAGTGGAAATGGGTGCCGTCGTTATCAAATCCGGCTGACGATGGAACTAAACACGTTTCTTTAGAATCGAGGGATCGTGAACGATGGCTGAATGGCCCTACATTTCTAAAACAACGCGAAAAGGAGTGGCCCCAAGAACGTGTGCGATCGGAAGTCGAACTGAACGATAAGACATTAGAAAAACGGAAAACATTTGTAGGTCTCGCCGCGAACTTAAGGACATTTTCTATCCCGAACGGTGAGCGCTTTTCCTCATAAAATCGGCAGCGAGTACCTGGATAGAGCAGAGCTGTTGAAAATACGAGCCATACAGTCGCAAAGTTTCGCGGACAAAATTAATTCGTTAAAATCGGGTCGCGAAATACATAATATAAAAGTGCGATATTAAAATTGACTCCGATTTTAGATGTAAATGACATTTTGCGCGTAAAAGGTCGAGTGACCGGAACGGTTGACACAGCCTTTAATAATAGTCGATTATTATGGATGGTTCGCATCCTGAAATCCGTCTATTGGTGAAATGTATCATTCGAGGATGAATCATAGCGGGCATGAAACAGTAGGGAACGAAATCCGTCAGAAGTTCTGGATCACGAAGCTTCGAACGCAGGTGAGGTCGGTTGTCGCAAAGTGCGCCGAATGTCGAATAGCCCGAGCAAAGCCTTCGGTCCGATGATAGTAAAGATAGGCAGAAGACGCAAAAAACGCTGGGGGGTAATCTTCACCTGCCTGACAACTAGAGCGATCCATATGGAACTCACGTCCACTTTAAGCGCAGATTCGGCAATTATGGCGATACGGAGAATGGCAGCTCGTCGGGGCCAACCTTTAGCCTTTTACTCCGATAACGGGACGAATTTTCGCGGAGCAGAAACAGAGCAGACCAGTTTTGTGTTGAAAATTGTTCGTAAATTCGTTATTGCGATTTGCGATCGCATCAGCCTCTCAATATTGCTTGGTTTTAAGCTGTTTATCCAAAGATTAAACGTTGTCTTATAAATATAATGGATGTCATAATTTATATATATTGTT
>JAPYZR010001836.1:0-19505 GCA_030522945.1 Trichopria nigra
AACTTTACATACACATTCTTAGATACATTTGAAATAGATTTAAGCAATAAAAAAAAAATCGATTTTTTGAACCTTCTAATTCAGGATCCCCCCTTAAAAGGATCCTACATAGCAACAAGATTTATTAAACGTTTTTAGTAACATACTTAGATGATATTGCACTGAATTTCACGAACGATTTTTTAAACATTAAAAATTAGGTTAAAAATATTGCCACAATATCATTTTGAAGAATATGGATAAATACAAATTTATACAAAAGTAAATACAAATTTACTCATTTCGCTACATTATTCACAATTCTAAACTTTCGAGCTCAGAATGTTCAAAACTGTTTAGAAGTAAGTGCTGCATTATTGATATTCCACATACTAAAGTTGTCTTCTGCATTAGATGCGAAACAGTCAGAGCACCTCAGTGACATGTGAAGAGTTCCGTTACCCGCACTGCTTTGATTTTTCAGTTCAATTCTAAAAAATAATTCTGCTCTCTCGCTCAATATAATTTTTTGTTATTATAAACATATACCGTAATAATAATGTTCCTGAAAGCTCACGAGGGAAGTACTTTTCTTTCTACAATCACTTCATATGACATGGTGCTTCAAAAGGAAATTATCTTAAATCATCATCGATCTTTTTCTCAGTGACGACAGTCGCCTCTCGCATCAATCATAGAATGACATTGGCAGGAGATAATAAAAGCTTCGGTTCCTTTTTGATTGCACGTTATCGATCCCCGCCAACAGATTCGTATTTAGGTAGAAACTGATTTAACAAGAAGATGCTTTCCTTCATTACAGTTTCAACGGACAACGATGATTGATTCGTGCGTGGTAAACCTAGAACTGACCCAGAGTAAGGACAGGAGAAGATACTTAAGAGCGTGACATTTCCAAATTGAAATAAAAGTTCTGGTGTAATTGTTCATTACTAAAAGGCCTATTGCCAAAGCAATTTATCTTAGTGTAAGTTTAGATTCGTAGTTCAAAGTCCAGGATACAGGGAACATGATTTTATACTGATATTTTTTTACGTTCATATAATAATTAGATATATAATTAGATAATAAAAACCCTGGTAGAAATCTGTCCAGTTTTCTGTTACACTGCCCAGTTATCCTATATACCTTTAACATGGGAAAAAAGTAAACTGGACAGCAACTAGACAAAAACTGGGCTCATTTTCTACTAGGGAAGAGCAAAAATAGTTACGTGCATAAACTGTTTTAAGTTACACATGTAACGGAACCCCTTTTTTATCACGATTAAGCAGGGGAACAGTACCAGTTTTGCGTCTATATTAGGCATCACTCATATTTTATCAAGTGTGAAACAGTATAGTACGATCTGGTAAAAGAGAAACTTTTCTAATCCCCTTAATCTCTTTACTCACACGATTAATTTCATACTCTGTAGATGTAAACTTTAATTTTTATTTCGACTTTTAATATCGTATGTTTCAGATAAGAGTCTATATTTTTATATTTATTTGCCAGTACTATTGAAATGCACTTGGAGTTCCCCTAGTAGAAAATGACACCAGTTAAATTTCTGCCTAATTTTTATGGTCTCTGTGAAGTAATGGAGTCTAGAAAAAATGGCCTTATTTTCTAGTAGGGTCTTTGTGTGTTGGAATAGTTATTTTTAAAAGCAATACGTCAAAGTTTAATATAAAAATAATCGTTGACATTAGTAAGCTCACACCCTTGATTTATAATGTATTATATCGATGCGTATTCTATTTTTAATATATTCATCACATGGAAATATTAAATGCTGTCAGAATTTAAAATGTCACATTTACATAAAAGTATACGTTTTTTTTTAAATCGGAATTCAGTGATTGTCCATCGTCAAAACGTAGTTTAAGAATATTATCAAGTTTATTGACAAATACATATATGCCTATGTCAAATATATCCATAAATTTTTACGATCTATTTAATATACGGGAGTACGTTCGTGAATAATTTAGATTCCAATCGACATTCGCAGGCAAATTTTTCTTCAATATATATTGTGATTACAAACTTATACATTATGAATATACAAGTGGGCCATTTACAAATGTCAAATTTATAACTCGTTAATGGACATGAATCTTCATTGAGTTTATAAAATACATATTATAAGAATAATCTGTATATGACATATCTGCATATTTTAGTGCAGTGTACAACGTATACAAATTTGTTCAAAATTTAAGCCTAGGAAGATCAGAAGGGTCATCATGATGATACTTCGCTCTCGAGCTTCAACTTATTTGCCTTTACCCTAAAGCCTTATATCATGAAAATATAAAATTAACGTTTTTTGTTACTTTAATGCGTCTCTCCGTGTAAAGTATAGTATATGAATTTCCTTTCAGCGAAAACGGTGGAAAATATAAAGTCGGGAGAAGCAGATGTAAAGAGTCCGGTGAAATTAGAACGTGTTATATTAAATACCATTTGCACTATCTAATTTATGTGAATATAGAGTCAATGTCACAGTTAATTTATATAGGAAAACAGAGGTGACGTTAACGGTATAAAAATGTATCGTTTTTACTTTCATTTTGACGCATTAATAAAACTTTGCAAAGTGCCGCACTTTTATATCGTATTCGTCCCTGTTATGTCACTTAGTTACACGGAATACTGCATATATCTCAGTAACAGTCCTTGTTGCAATTTTATAATACTGTCACTTTTCTACTGACCACAATAAAGCGCACCGAGCATCTGTTTTACAATTTTCCCCATTTATTGGAAAAAATGATAGTATCTTCACTGCGTACTTGAATGCGAAAATTAAACGCCGTTAGAATTAGTACTTGATATTCTAAACTGAAATTTTTATTACTCCTACAGTATTCCTACGATAAAAGGTAAAATATTGACAATTTCAATTATACGATTGAAAAATTCATTATTTAAACAAAAACGACTCGCTACGAAGAGTATTGTGTAATGCAGTATTCATAAAAATGCATCAGGGCTTCTAATTTCACTTACTCCAAAATTTATAGGATAATACGAACACATTAAATGTATTATTTGTTTAAGAATTATTTCTCATACATTATTCAAAATATTTTTACTCTCGAATATCGTATGAAAACATTACCCATAGACAATCGAATCAGACTACTTTCTTAAGGTATTTGAAACTGAGTCGGCAATCTCTCAATACGTCAGGTTTCAGAATTAGATCGGATTAAAACTTTTAAAACTTTAGTTTTATAAAATGTTGCAAGTCAAGTTTGTACAATTGTATGTTAACTAATTTTATTATATACATTACTAGGCAAGGAAAGTTTTTAAAATTTGTAGAAATTGGAGAATTTACAGAAATATTTGATGGAAAATCTGAAATTGATTATATATTCGATTTAATATAATTAATTTATCAATGACATAAATTCGAATTATGAATATGTATACATAAAATGTATTTCATTAAAAGATAATATTTTGAGAATATTTTAAGAAAAGGTAGTAACAGAATAAAAAATGGGATACTATGAAAGAGAACATATCATGTTGTTTAAATAAAGCATCAGAAATCATTAATGGTTATAGTTGCTTTATAATTTATTGAAAGAAGAAGTAATTCAGACATATCCTCGATTACAATAAAAGAATAAGCAAACCATTATAAAGTCTTACATCTTGCTTCATTTCTTAAATGAAATGTATCATAGTATAATTGTAAACAAATACACGAAGATTAATTTTCTTGGAAATTTTACCATACTAGATTGTATTTGAGATTTTTAATAATAAATATTACTATGAGGAATAGCAATTTTTACCATATATCGTAGTAAAAATTCTAATATGTATGATGGAGAAGTTTTGAAAATGTTCATTTTCAATGTTGTATCAAGCATTTGACGTCATATATATTGAAAACTATTCATTAGAAAAGTGACTCTTGCAATAAATCATCAAAAATAAACATCGCCAATAATTCAACATAATAAAAATAATACAGACAAATTCTTAGCATAAAAAAAAGAAATTAGTAATACATCAGATAGTTTCCTACGTTAAATTAATATAAGAATGGGAAATTCCCGAGTTTTAAATAAAAGAGTAACAAATCAAAATATTAAAGTATGTGATCAAAAATAAATATTTCGCATTCCTTACTCATATGTAGCATCTGATTCCATATATATGTTTTGTGCCATTGAACCCCGTTCATTTTTAGTAAGTGATATATTTCTCAAATCAACCCACTACCTCATTGCAGGAATTAACTTTTCTAATCTGCCTCAAAGAAAAACAATGATGCGGATGTATGAATAGATCGCGCCGCCCACGTAATTTGTTAACGTGCATATGATTTTTTCGAATTTCTTTTATTCTATCCCGCAACTGTTATATATATATATATATACTTAGGTAAGAAATAAAGAGTAGAATCTGACATAGAACACTAGGTTCCATAAATACACCGTGACGTTCGATTCGATCGCTTTGAGAATAGAGAAATTCGAGTACTTCCTCGTAGAACGTGAGGCTTTGTGACGACACGTGAGATACTACTCGTACATCCTACATTATTATAGTTCCCGTCCCTCAGTCCCTAAAGTGCGCCTCGGCCGATGGTTAATGGATCCGATCAACCTTTTAGAAGCGACCAGAATTTACTGATCACGTAGCTCTTCATTCAAACTTACTCGTGGAATAAAGTGACAAAAAATAGTTATAATGCATACACTGCCAAAAAGTCCACGTGAACTTTTCACCACTTTATATACACGTGTTTAATAAATACGATCGTAGTTACTTGTTGGCATCAATTGAGCCGACGGATTTTTACTATAAACACTTCAATGGCATTTTTTATTACAGCTTTGTATAGATGTCATATCACTTAAAAAAATCTGTGTGTCTAAATATAAAACCACTTTCTTTCTACATACAGGAATATCAAATCTTATATTAGCCGAGTCGTTAATTCATTATGATCACAGGGTATGGATTTCACGCATCTTATAGCGGATTTCCTTCTTCCGTGATTGAACTACGATCTAAATCTGCCCAGCCATGTTTTCCAAATGAAAATTATATTCGCTAACGAGCTCGTTTTCGGCAAATACTTGGGGTGGACCTCAACCAAAGCTTGAAATATGACACCCATAGGCCGACTAATGTACAAACTGTTCACATAGCGTTGCCAAATCTGCAGACTAATAAATTGTTCACCTGGGCAGCCAAATAACTTATTGAACTAAAGAGACAGACACTATGTAATACAATTAGTATTTAATAAAATTATTACAACTGTCTGGTACAAATAGACCTTTTCAATCAACTTGCGCCTTTCGTGAAAAAACCATTCGTTTACTTTATTTCCTAAAATAAATTCGGTGGGTTCGCTGAAGCAATGAAAATTTTGTCGACTATAGTTTTCCTATTTAAAATATGCACTATAAGGTAATTAGTCAATGACCTCAGTGTCCTTCTCAATAATCACTTGTATAGCTTCATTCAAACGACAGAAGACTTTTAAATCGGAAATGGTGTAATTAAGATGGCGCAGTATTTTCTCGCTTGTTCTCTGTGGACAAAAATATGACAGACGTGTAGGGGTAGTAATTTTGTTCGAACTCTGCAATTTCTTGTTGGTGCTCGCCGCTTATTTCAAAAGAAGACCTTCAAAGAATGAAGGACTCGTGTGCACACGCAGTGAAGAAATCAGTACTTCATTCCGTGTGACAGTGAATGCTGTGCTACAGCAGCTGTCTATTCTCGATTGACGTATTCGATATAGGTGCAAGCTTCCTATACGTATTGGCTGGAAAATTTATCTCTTAAGTAATTCGTCGATATTAAAGTTAATTTTTATAAAGTACTTTTCCTATCCTGCCTACAAAATTTACTTCTAAGAAATTTCGTAAATAATATTAATGATAATAATAATAAAGATATTCTAAAATATTTTTTGGATATTTTAGTTTCGAAATTTAAACATTGAAACATTTATGTTTATGAATAAATGCCAATTTTATTAATTCATTTTGCGAAGTTTTCGTAAAGAATACCTACTTCAATGATATAAATGCGACATATTTAACCTCACCTAGTTAACAGAAAAGAGTTACAAAAATATACAATTCTTTCACCATCGGATTTCAACGGTCCTATGTATACTGTGAACTAAATTGACAACGTGAGTATTTATGTACATATGCTTGCAGAGTATCAGGGGCGAAAAAATAAATCATCAGTTAATCGTCATCGATTTTGACATTCGCACATTTTACGCGCGAACGAATGACATACCAAAAATTCCCCAGATACATATCCTATCTCGAATTTTTTGCTGCAATTATACAGAAATATGTCGTGCTACAAAAGAGACATCTCTTAATGTCAACATTTACATTTTCTTCTTTACATTTAAGCGACATCTTTACTTCTGAAATTTAAAATCATGAATTCTGTATTTATATACATATAGTGTTGTAACACTACTATAATATAGATGTGTTCATGCTTTGCAGTAATTATTATGCATTCTAATACAATTCGTTAAAAATAAATAAATAAACAATAAATAAAATGCAAAAAGGAACTATTTTCTCAAATTTTCGTTAAATTTATAGTTTTAAATTTCTTTTACGATAACTTTAATCCTGCAATTGAAGTAATTTTAATTGAAAATTACTAGGGATCTTAAAAGTAATTGACATCCAAACAATTTTCATTTCAGTATACATGCACATACAATGTCACTGGGAATTTCTTATTTATAAGAATGAAAACTAATTTAATTCACTTTAACTTGTTGGACTAAACATGCTCCGTCGAGCATGCTCTATTTCGGGAATAAACTCTTCGCTTCGCCGTCCATCTAGGTGTACTCCAGTGCATTTAATGTAATGGCGTTCATGATTCATGAGGCGGTTTTCTTGATGAATATTCGCTGGCTTTGGTAACATGTGCAAAAAAATATTTGATAATGTGTATATAAATAATTGCGACAGAGAGATTCCACCTCCGTTAAAAAATAAAAAAGAGTGAAAAAAATTCAGGAAAGAAAAGATTATTGTTAATGGGTAAAAGTATGAAAATAACAAAAATCATTTATTTAACATCTTTTATATCGGCTGAATTTTAAACTTATTCTCAAAAATAATAACTCTTTGTCTTTTCTATTAATAATAAAATTAGAATTCTTAGAAGAATTACAAATCACGGGATAAGGGTAGGATTGCAAAAATCAGGTTTTATTTCAAGAGAGAGAAAGATACTTAATTTTCAGGTATTTCTGTGTTTTTACTATAAAGGAAAAACATTATAAAATGCCATTATAGTTTGTTAACTTGTATACTCATTATTTTTTCCCTTACAATTTTTGCAACTTATATACTTTTTATTTTTGTGGGTTAAAAGCACTGCTTCTCTTCATTATTGATTCTCTTCTTCTTCTCTCCCTATCTCTTTTTCTCTTCAATGAAACAAATCGATAAAAGAATATTCTCCAATTTATGACTTATTTTTTCTTTGCCTTCATCAATGCATTCAGTACAATCAGGAAAAGTCTAAAAGATTTTTCAATCTCATTAACATTTAAGAAGTGACTAAATTGTACGAGACATCTTAAAAATATATTAGTATATAGACTTTTCTCATCTGCATTTCATTGGTAATCCTTCATTTTTATTGAGTGAACATCTGGAAAGAATAATATATTATTAAATTCCTTGGAATACCTTTTTAGAAGATCTGGCCAGAATTCAAATCTGACACGGATAGATCTAATTTAGCGCATCTGATTGTAGGTTTAATTTCATGATTGACTGGAGATCGCGTTAGATGAAACTCAATTTCAATTCGGATCGACGTGTACCAAATCTGATAAGAAATAATCCAGTCATATATCTACGAAATTGAAGTCAGTTCTGATGAGATGAAAGATAATTGATCAGTTTTGGTATAAAGGGAGCATTCCAGATATCATTGGTCTTGACCAACTCTAAATTCAATTTGATCAAGAGAAATCAGTGTTTAGATTCGATTTAAATAATCGGAAATCGCGCTTTGTGTTAAAATAGCAATAAATTATGAAAGATAATTTGAACGAATCTTCAAGGATATACAACTATAAATGTAAGTTCGAATACAATAATTGAACAAATTGTTTTATTTTGTCTTAATTTACATATTAAACAAAAAAACTTTTTATAGAATTAACGAATCAATAAACAAATACAATCTATTCTCATTCCCTTAATTTTCTTAAGTACTAAAATTTTCAACAAAATAAAACAGAAGAAACTGAATAGTTATTTTATTGAACAATTAAAGTTTTTCAATTAAGCACAATAAAATTGATGTTCGGCTTAGCGAAAGAAAATTACAAACTCATTTTCCATTATCTCTAACGCTGTTCCCCACTTTCGTTATCTTTATTGTAAGCAATCTGTAAAATATGTAAAAATTAATATACAGGAAACACAAAATAATATTCTATATATTATTTATTATATGCAATATTAAGCATAAAGTGCAGAAAAATAAAGTTCACAAGGGTCCGCATAAGGATTCGTTTCTATTGAGGATGTTGAGGATATATACTAAACGAGGAGTATATATGTCTCGTCGCATTGTCTATAATTATATGCTTAGCATGCGTGTACGAAAGTGGAGAAAGAGAACGTGAAATGCAAAAATATCTACATGCGATTGGTTTTAAATTTTTGATAGTTTCGAAAATTATAATTCTTACTTATTGTCTAAAATTATTTCTACGGACGACCTATCTGATATTTTTTAAAGAGAATTTTAAAAACTACTCGATTACATTAATTATAAACCAATTACAAAGAAAAATATGCTAACATACCTGTATTGAGATATAAACTAAAAAAAATTAAATTATCTGCTAAATTCTGTTTGAAAAAAAGTACTACTGTGAAATTTCATCAAGAAGAAAATCTCAAAAAGTGCGGAGGCGTGCGTTTTTCTTCCATTGTGATATTATCTTTTCAGCAATGAAAGTCGTCCATAAAAAAAAATGAGTTATCAGCTTGCATAGCGTCATTTAAATTTAATTATATTCTTTTAAGTGTATTATTCGTTATGTTTTGTACTAAATCAAGATTTAATCCTTGTTTGGTGAATACCTTTTTTCCGGACATTAGTGTAATTAAGTGAAAAGGTGCACTTAAATCTAGAGAAATATTAAAAAAAGTTTATTGTTCTCTTTTGTAAGCGAGACACTGCAGGTATGTGCGTACAAGTTAATGAACTAGCATTTTTCATTTTCAGGTTTTTTGGTCTGAGCCAGAGAGACTTGATAAATACGCGGCGGAGAGTAGTCAAATTTATACACCCAGCTACCCCATCAAGTGCTTTAGTCCGTCATAATATAAACCTCGCCCATCCCGATGTAATTTCGTTTCTGTTTATATATATACACTTAGATATTATGACCTCTGTTTAGTCAATCAGAAGTAGCATTCAATAATTTCCTACTCCCAATTCGTTCTGCCCCGAAGATTCTGACAATTTTCACACCATTTGTAAGCCAAACATTAAAAAAGATACTTGAAGATCTGAAGTTAATTGCCTAAATAATGTAATTATAATTATAATACCGTTAAATTTAAGCTCCCTTTGAAATATAATTATGCGATGTTTTTATGTTTTCAGTGTTTTATCATAATTTAATACGCCCCGCTCAGCACATCATTCGTCACACGTATACTAACTTTAATCTGTAATATAAATTGCAAAATATAACTACATCATATTTCATATCATCGTGTATTAATTACTATAACTATTATATATATACTAATATATATATATATATATATATGTTGTATCATTATGGTTTGAAACGTGGACATTTGATAAAAAAATAAGGAGTATTTTTTTTTTGCCAGCGTGACCAAATTCAATACTTTGTCCGACCTACGGTGCGGGTAGAAGTAAAAATACTATCCAACAAATAAATGTTTGAATAAATATTCATACTAATCATACACATAACAATTTACATAAATTTTGGTATTGCAATGAAACAAATGTTTCTTGACGCATTAAGCATCAAAACAGTAAAATAATCAATAACATCAATCATGTCTTATGAACGAAGAATTTTTACATGGAAATTTAATAATAAAAAACTCACCTCCGTTGACTTATCCATGGTGATTGCGACAACAGTAAATCACTCCAAACGAAATCTGATCCTGAAAATATAGAAGTGAACTATATAACATAACTGTATAAACTAGTATAGCATTTTATGGTCGCTTTATTGCTTCCCCTGGATTAATAACCATTCAAACTCATATGTATGTGGTCGAAACTGTGGTCGAAACTTTGTTCGAATAGACATGGATGGTGTACATTACATCAACATTCATTGTTTTTTTTTTTTAATCTTTAATGTCATAGAATGAGATTATCAAAAGTAATAATTATGTTTGTTATTCGTTTGTTTTGTAACACGAATAAACTGAAATTTGTATTTTTTGTCTTTAAATTATCGACTTTAATTTATAATTGCAAATACAGTTATATTGAATAAGACTAGATAAAAACAAATATATAACAATAATTTACGGAATCACGTGGTAAGGAGCAAATATCCATTCGTAACAATATTCATGCGATATAAATCAACCTGCAGTAAACATATACGGGTTAACGTAACCATACGGATAATAAATATTCGATGGAACATTTACAGATTCCATCACACCTAATATAGCTTATCCCTAACATTTACTCTACATTTGATGTATGTTATAACACATACATTTCCTACAATGTCTTTGGGTTAATTTATGATAGCACCGCATTCATATATCAGTTTCAAGTAATTACGGATTCATCGATCTGTTGTCGAGTTATTGACACCCTTCCCTTTTTTATGGATGGTCCGCTATTGCGATAACATGTTTAAAATAGAACGCTTTCAAAAATATATCAAAGTAAAATAATAACCGGAAACATTAACTGATTTTCCGCTTTACCGCACTAAAATAACAAAAACAAAATATTTAGGTTGTATCGGACACTATATGAATAGACCATTAAACAGAAATGAAAAACTTTGTCAGTGTGCCAAAGACCTAAATTTATTTTGTATTTTATATTCGTCGTCGCGCATTTAGCTTTACAAGTACTTGTAAATAAAAACTCTTCTTGACTTGAAGAGTACTCGAAGCTTACGCTTTATTTGAGCGATTAATTAACAATATTTAAATAAATTTTTAACTTATATCACACGCATATATATATATTATGTATCAATTGGTATATAAATATAAATATAAATGTACAATTTGTATAAAAATATATTTTATAAATGTGCATATAATTGTATATGAAAGATTGACAACAATAATGCAATTCAATAATTCAATAATTTAATTTAAAAAATGTTAATCTTTTTAATTTATAACGAAATGATACAGTAATGCCGTATGTAACTATTTTGAAGTGAAAAACAACCAAATTATTCGTCTAAATTCCGTGAGCGAAAGAAAATGCATTAAACCTCACGAAAAGCCATCAATCCTTTTCACGCGCGAAATTCAACTTGGAAAAAAGGCCATTCGCATAAACCGTCATATACACACGTGGTGGAAGCGATAATTAATTACAACAGAATGAAAGCTTCCCTGGGTCCAAAACACTAACCGCGAAAAAGATAACATGTCGAGCGTTCGTAAGTCACACTCCGGATGCGTACCACCGAGATTTCCACTTGCTCAAAACATAGGGAATAAGAACGAATGTAATGAATTCTGCGCGGTCGACGGATATTTTTAATAACCGTATCTGCGGGTTTCCGGCAGGAAAAGTAAAAGTATAATTTCAAAGCCCCCTGCGAGGGGAGTTCCTTGTCTATTTCAGTCCAACAACCCGTACACTACGTTGATACTGAACAGAACTTGAAATGAAAATTTCATAAGAGCAAGCTCCATTTTGCGAAAAGCATCGTCGACTCGAGAATTCCGCGGGGCATTAATATTTCTTTTGAATTTGGCGAATGAGCCTGCTCGATGTGCTGCTCGTGTCTTGAATTAATCCTAATATCGGATTGCTGTTCTCGATGCCTCTGGAACTGCATTTCGTTATTCGCATAATGAAAATGCGAAAAGTGTCGAATTATGCACGAATATTACATATTTAACATTCAGTTATACCAGTATTTTCAATTATAGACATATAAATGCTCCTCTGCTGCTCTCTGGTATTCGTTCAGCTTAAAAATCAAATCGTTCAAATACCGTTACAAACGACAATTGGGTTCAATCGATCGAAATGCATTTGTTGTACGTTCAACAGTTATATATTTCATTTATACTGAATCATATATTGCATATTACTTTACGAGTTTTAATTATTTTTTAACTAGAAAAAAATTTGAATACTTACAAACAAAAATTCTTTTGAAAATTTCGAAGTAACAAGCATCAGTTTTACTATGCTGTGGTTGGCCAACAAGAAGAACATGTTCAAGTAAAACTTTTAAGAAAAGAATTTGTATGAAAGATATCATTTCTTCAATAGTGGACCATATTGATAACCAACACGTACAGTTCACTTGAACCCACACCGAAATTCATAAAGAATCCAACTATAGGAATTGGCAGCAGATATTTTTAGCGATATAAGATAAGCATATTGTGTGAAATTTTACTATTAATATTTTATTTAAAAAATACATATATAAATAATTAATATAATAAATAGATGTTTATAATAAATTAATATAATTATTATTACAATCATTGCAACTAAAGGTCATAAAAACTAAGATTTCTTATGTCATAGAACTACGTAAAATGCGCAAGTACTTCAACTGATATATAGAGACAGTAAGTGAGAAGTGCTCTTTAACAGAAAATGTTCTCTCTATGAGCAATTTGTTATTAAAAGAAAGGTTTATTTTGGTGCGAGTGTCCAATATACATATATGTTTTTTGTAAATATTTACATCATTTTGAAGGCATTTTTCCTTACACTTTCATTGGACAACTATTTTTGTAGACTTTCCTTTCTTACTTTTTAAATCTTTTTTTAACCCTCGTCAAAACCGTCTGACATTAAAACACTTACCAATACGTGACAAATGGGACGGAGGTGGAAGCACCGCCGGACGTAATTTTAGTATCGAGTCAATCAAATCCGATTTCTACAGAACATTGTTTTGACTAAAAATGCAAATTTTTCTTAATTGTAATCGAAAATTTAATTTAATTCTATAAACTTTATATTTATAACATGTATAAAATTGTAATATAACACATTTCCTACGTTTTTATAAAATCAAGGGAAATTTTTCAACTCATTTGTAGAGTACAGTGATGCCATGATTATTTTTCAATAAAATACGACTAATGTAGAAATAATTACAAATATTAGTTTTTTTTTGTGCTTTAGTAAAAAGTGATAATTGTTGAACGATCACATTTCTAATATAAAAGTTTATCCGTCAATTAGAACTTCAAATATGGTATAAATTTTATAAGGCAAAAATTATATTAATCTTTCATTTTGTTAAAATGAATTACATTTTTCAAACCTCTGATTCTTTTTATCTTGGGTGCAACAAACGACATTCATACTGTTATTTTGTATAATTATTTCTTAACTTTTTCAGTGCTCAGAAAATAAATAAGTTGCACGGCGTTAACGTAACAGAAGAAAGCACAATAATTTGTAACGAAGTTACATCTACAATTTAAAATTTCTTTTATTTCAAACGATTGTAACAAGCTTACACGTATATACCAATTTACTTTATATTTGTCAGGAATATTACATTTAAGTAATAGAAACGCAGTGCCAAAAAACATTAAAAATATTTCAGTAACAAACGGTTTTATTTGTCCTTGTATGTTATACTTTGAAGAAATTGCAGAGGAATCGAATAAAAATGAATAAAGTTATTCACATAAGACACGCACTATTAATAAAGTAACATCATTATTGAAAGAAGTATGCGATAATATCTTGACGAATAAAAAAGGTAGCTACTTGGTAAAGGAAGTAAATGGTGATACTCAGATCGAGAGCTGTACCATGACAAAGTGTTAAAGATCAAGTTTGTGTATGATAAATGAACTACGGTGGATGAGTATAACGTATATTTTAAAAATATTACTTTGAGAATCATTCACTTGACGATGGAAGCAGTTACTGTTAATCAAATATTTCAAAATGTCAACATTCTTGTTTGGTTTACCGATGATTTTATGTAAAATTAACAAACGTTATAGTTAGTTGTCGTAATTATTTTATTGCTCTGTAACTAGTTGTATCACACCTTAATATTGTTCGTTTTAATGCCATTGTAAAGTACTAAAATGTAGACAAGGAAGAATTGCGCAAAATAAAAATAGAATATAACAAACTAACATTACAATAATCATCGCAAAAATAATATTATTCAGCAATGAAAATAAGAATTCAATCGACATTAACAAAGAAATAACAATATTTTCCTTCATTGCCATAAATCATTTCCACATGAATGAATCACTGCTAAAAATAAAGAGAAAATAAAAATATACAATAATCGTCATGGCCCGAATGCTTTTCGTACATTATTTAAAAGCTCATTTCTACCGGCTGTGATGCCGGAAATATTGGTTACACCTCTTCGCTGGAAGCTTCTCATAATATTCGGTGTACGCATAATAGAAGCTTTAAGTCTGTATACCTTCTTTATCCCTTGAAAGCTTGCAAGCATACAAAGCTATTAAATTACATTAAAAGCTCCAGGTACTCTATATCGAGTTATAAAACTTGTCGAGCTGGAAACGGATTCCCTAAATCATTTAAACCGATACGTCGCGTCTTCGCTTATCAGTATACTGGAATCTTGTTCATTGAAAGTGTCGACAACTTTGCATCCCCTTACACCTCAAGCATTTCCTAAATAAAATATTTATTGTCTCTTTCTAGAATCGAATAAATGTAATGTATTATCTTTAAATAAATAATATACTTTTTATCTGTTTTTTTTTTCGTAAATATAAATATAAACGAAAAAAATTGTTACATACAAAATATATACATTATAAAAAAAATATATATTTGTATTCCAGATGAGTATCATACGACGTGACTAAAGTATAGTAATACTAACTATTTAAAAATAAATTTGTCGTATATTTGTGCAATTGCGCACTTCTGGCAACAATTCTGGTAACTATATATTGTATTATGGACGCAATTGGATAGCAATAGAATAATGGAAATACCTCGATTTTTGCATCATATTACGATAAATAACCACTCCCAGGTGGACCATCGTATTTCGGATGTTGCGCTGAAATCGTTGCATTTCATAATTTACGTGAAAATGGTCGTACTCGAGAAATTGAATGTTCCAGTGATATTCATCACAAAGAAATTTGTGATGAATATCACTGGAACAGGCTGTTAGGGTTTATCGCTTTCCCATCAACACTCTTTCAGTGTCTTTCTACCACCTAATTTGATACCATATAAATATAAAGTAAGTAATACGTCTAAGATTTTAATTATTTATTTTATTATTATTATTATTATTATTATTATTATTTAATTATTATTATTATTATTTAATTAGTCATCGATTTTTGATGAAATTGGTCCATTGCAAGCCGATACCACAAAAAAAAACGTCGAAGCGAGCTAACTTCTCCAGAGAGCATTTATCAAGAAAAAGTAGCGAAGAAGGCAGCAACAGCAGAAAAACAAGCATCAGTAGCAGCAAAAAAGGCAGCAGCGGCAACGAATAAAGAAGTCTTAGAAACAAAAAAAAAACAAGAAAACAAGGATTTCTCCGTGATCGGTTCATGACGATGACGATGATGATGATGCCGATTTTTGTATCCTATGGTTAAAGTTGTTACCGAAGAATTTGACAGCTTTCAACTCCATTAAGTGTAATTCATGTAAAAGGCCTGTCCATTTAAAAATGTGCAAATATGCGCACAAGCTATTTCACATGCATTCATTGTGACATTTTAGTAATTTTTTTTAACTGTCTCACAACTAGCAATAAATTTTTGATTGTTTGAAAAAAGATCTTTTTGAAAATTGCTAACAAATATTTTTCTTATTGAACTAAAAACTATATAAAGTATTAGTAAACATTGCATGCATCGTATACTTTCAAATTTTTCTTATTATTTTCAAATTACCCATTGAGAGTTATGTCTAAAAAAATAACCCGTCTCACAACTAGTTACTCTCCCCTACTAGAATATATAGATAGATAAATAGATGGATAGATAATTGTATTACCAATTATTTTACCTGAATTCCCCCCTTGGGGGAATTCAGGTCTAGCCAACGATCTACTCGAATTTTGCGATCATTCCTTCTGATCATCACAATTTCCTGACATTCTAAAGTATATATTTATAGACGTATTGCTGCTATATGCTGATCTGTCGATATTCTATATTTAGAGAATGGAAAAAAAGGAAGACTTTGCGCGCTCTAATATTAACTCTAATAATAACAAGAGTATAACGAAACGTAAGTATAAGCATTTTCTCACGATCTTCATTTAAACTTAATTCATTATCCCATGAATGGATCTTTGTTACTTATAGTTTGACGTGTTTGTCAGTATATGTATATATTTGGTTAAAGCTCCGTTACAAATTTAACGGCCGACCGCAAGTTTCCAATGGCAATCCATCATTTAGACCTTGCCAGCACGGCAAGCCGTCAGTTCATCGATCGTTCACCTATCTTAACCGTTTATATATATGCACCTATATGCACAATGCGTCTTTTCACGTGTATTTTCTTAACTCGCGAGATTACCATCGCAAAAGCGGAAGTACGCCGGCACACGGTGTTCCTTGTACAATAATGCGACGACGTGTGTCGTGAAACATCGAGACTCGGTAACTGAAAACGGCTGAATTTAAATTACTGAGCGAAATTCCGACGGTATAGCTCGACACTTATGCAAATCTATAGCACGCGGGTATTTTGAGGAAAAACTCCCGTATAACTTTTTGCACGACATCACCACTGTTGTCAGTAAGTGCGGTCATTTGTGCATATCTGCATTGAAATCATGATAACGTTCATTATTTAAATAATATAAAAAAAAGTATAATTTTTAATTCGTGTACTTATTTTCAATAACTTTTTTAAATAATAATACATTTTATTATATCCAAAAACATTATATTTATATCAATCTTGATTCGTGTTCATCGTGTTTACAAAATATTTCATTCAATTTATTTGAAAACATGAAAAAGTCCCTGACAATTATTCCATCATGAAATTGAAAATAAACTTTCCTCGTACCAAACTGTTCTCTATATCCGTGAAAAATTTTCAATATGCCCCAGTTATTTGTCTAAAACTATTCCTCACTTTTATTTTTCCTTTTTATACATAAAGTGAAAACAAATTATTAATGACGTGATTCTGTCATCGCGGAAAACATTTGTTAGCAGTTTTCGAGAGTCTCCGTATATGTTTTTTCTGTGATGTTACACTAAATTTGTTCAACAAGACACACTGCGAATACGTCATACATGAGCTTTGCAATATTTGCCTCGCAACGAAATCGATACAGGTAAGTGAATTATTTACAGCGCGAATACGCGCAAAAATCGATTGTAATTAAAACCTAATTTGTGCAACGCACTAACGGCGGTGTAAATTCATTCCAATCTAATATTAACTCTCAGCGTCCCCGTAATCAAAACTATGGGATGATGTATCTTAATTAACGTAATTTCATTCACTTTCGCGTTAACTAATTGCTATGTACGGTAACTGGATCTACTGAGCGGTTACAATTGTGGCTGGTACAACGTAGTGCCCCCGACTTTAAGCACTAAAATGCATAACGTGAGCAATAATTAATCGTGACTGACATGAGCCGTTTATTATGAATTTATCCCGGAATTGCGACCTACAGCAATAATTTCCCAATTCAATAGAAATCCATTGATATTTGAACGTACAGAATTTGGGCTATATAATAAATGACAATGGAGTTATTTTCGGTGTACCTCATCGCAGTTATAAGCAACCAAACTCAGTATTTTATTTACATCGTCTCGAGCATAACATTTATAAACGCTTTAGATTACTTATTATTTTTACTTATTTAATTACTTATTAATCGAATTACGTATTTTTAATGAAGGTTTATTGACATTTTTTATAATAGCCAACTAAATTTCGACGAAGGTTCAGCAATTTCCAATTACAAAGTTTAAGGCAACTTTGGCAAATAATATTGAACAATTTAATGTCGTGAATTGTGCGTGCCGCAACGTTTGAAATTGCTTTGAATTGCACATTAGAACGTAATGTGAAATAATTCAATATTTTAAAGAGAGCCTCCAGCCATCAAAAGTTTCGTGCTTCATAACATCACATGATTTTTCAATTTACAAATTTCAGTAACAACATTTTCTAATTAAGGTAAACTGTTGTACTCGGCGGATTGAAACTTTCATTGTTTAAAGTTTTAGTCATCGTGTATATTCATGTGTAAGTTTTTATACTGCGCGTTATATAAGATTTATAAATGCGTATTAAGCAAGTTACTTTACCTACACAAAGGAAATGTTGCATGTACCAATGTAACACATGTGAATTTGAGTGAAAGCACATACAATTTTTTTCTGTGTCAACTATTTCTATTGTCCTTTGTATTTTGTAATTACAAACGGTACATGCAGTAGAATAAATAAATGCTTCATTCTTTCTACAGTCTAGTCCAGATTCATGTTACACCGTCGAGTGCTCCTGGCCGACTGGAACGAACAATACGCAAAGCCTAACAATTGTCAATCAAAAACGAATCTAATTGTTCACCATGCACATAATTAATTATGAATAGAGAAATTTCTCATTTTCAAACAAAACTGTTAATCACTAACCAAGCCACTTTTTTATAATTCATCATTACAGGTACATAAATGACATGTCGATTGACTATAAACATACGGTTCCATCCAGTGCGTCCGCGCTTTAATATTTATTACTCCCATTGTTAAAAAATATCCTCTCTTTTGGATTTTTTTGGAAAGAAAATTGAGTGTATCTTTTAAATGAGTCCATTTTTCACTCATTTTCCAGAGTGTCTCAACTTTCACTATACAGTATTCGTTGAAAGTAAATGCAACTAGTTGCAGCTGCAGGGTGTAAGTAAACTTTTTATCAACAAATTATAAAAAGTATGTAATTAAAATTTTAAATATTCTTCTTTTACAGACATCATAGTTTTTCCATCTTGTGGTTTAATTGTTAGTCAGAGGAAATTTATCGAAATAATATAGTATATACTATAGTACAGTGCTCTTTAGTGCCACTGCTTTATACTAGTACTGATAAGTACTACCTTGCACTAAGAGTGCTCAGTAGTGACACTATCATGTACTAGCAATATTCACTAGTGTGTATACTGTCAAATTTAAATCCTAAAAATGTCAAACGCGTTGATGGTGTTAAATGGCACTTTTTTGTATTTATAATAAAACCTAAATTTTCTAACAATT
>JAPYZR010001837.1:0-25796 GCA_030522945.1 Trichopria nigra
TTTGATACTTCAATCTGGAGTAAACACGAGTTGAACATGGAAGGTTTTGACGCTCGCGCGCCGCGCTTGGAGAGTTGACGTGAAATGCCCCATATATATGCTTTAAATTATATACGTATTTATCATGTGTAGGCTTTAAATTTTATTACATTTAAAACCTTGCATGAGCCCTTCAATTAAATTGTTATCTTCAATAAAATGTATAATCATTTTTTTTTTTTTTTAAGTGAATTGTTTGAAAGCTTAAAAACTATAATTAAGAAATTATTTAATTAATTACGAATAAAATAACATTGAAGTATTTGTTTTATGGATTCGCATCGACTGTTACTGGTAATCTGTCACCCATGAATACATGGTCCATTAAATCCATTGAATAGATGACTTTTGGCTATACCAGCGTAAAAGAGACTGATCAATGTGATCATCTGTTACAGGTATGGCTTGGTCTACTAAAATTATCTTTCTATTTTCCTGAAAACCAATCTAAAAACTCCAGCTGGACGAGTGTGATCTCAGGGGGATCCAGGTGAAACCCAAACCATTCAGCTGAATCTTTTCAGCTTACATATATCATACTCTCCTTAAGATATTCCGATTGAAGTTTCGTTCCAGTACATCCAGTTTATACTGATTGAGTAACAGCGTCATACAATTAGCAACATTTATCTAATAATTACATTTATGAAAATTCTTTAAATAGATAGCTGACGGCAAAATATTATATTTGGTGAATCATCCCTGTCCTAAGAATACCTGTTTATGGTATGAAGTGTTTTTAAGTGGATACAGAGGCATCAACTTCCTGCGAGCAGTGATGCTAATTTA
The DNA here is from genome assembly GCA_030522945.1 of Trichopria nigra. NCBI lineage: Eukaryota > Metazoa > Arthropoda > Insecta > Hymenoptera > Diapriidae > Trichopria > Trichopria nigra. Next base: position 829 of record JAPYZR010001837.1, read on the forward strand.
GCCGGATCTTCGAATAAAGTAGGAGAAACTTATCCATGAATTAGAATAGGACAACTGACATATGACGTCAACATTCACCATCAGAGAATACAAGAGTAGAAGACCCTGAAGTAGGATTTTATCATCGACAAGATCCGGTGTACCAAGAAGTTCAGCCCCACCATGGCACGTCACAAAGACGTCCGAATCCATGTTCCCAGTTGACTTCGGAGTTTCTACCTAGTCATCAAGAGTACTCGAACGGGATTTAAAAAGATCAAATTTGCGGGAAAACAAAGAATTCGCAATATCGGTTCGATCGCTTGTTACAGCCCAGTTCCATATGGACATGTAGACGGCTCGGTAGGTTTCTCGCAAGGCATACCTTTTGTTTGCTAGCGAGATCCGGGCTTTCTGGTTCCTGGACTCTTGAAAGTGAAAGGAGTAGTGCGTGTCGCAACAGATAACGTATAGCAAGGACGTCCACTGGGACTGGCCACGTCGGTTGCCGCCCTCGCCACTCTGTCCGCTAGAGCTGCTGTTCCTTTTTCTGTCGTTCCCTTATCATTCCCCTTATTTCTGACCTTCCTCACCCCTCCCCGTTACCGCGCACTTTTCTCACCTTCACGACATAAGGTGTCTCCTGGCGCCGCCGCCACCTCGCTCCTTGTTTCCGATAAGGTGCACTGGCGGTAATGGGTGGTTTCTTTCCTATTTTCCATTTGGTCACTGATAAAAATATTGTTCTTTAGTAAATATTTGTTGCATACTGGTAAAGAATGATGTTGCCAAATTAAGAAAAAAATATAGATTTTAAACAACATTTGTCTGTAATAGTCTATTGTATGAAAAGTGGTCCCTGTCCAAATCCATACTGCTCGATTTTACAAAATGACAACTCTGCACAAATCTATGAAACGATTATGTTTACGATTATGAATCGCTGTGCATACTGGTCAATCACAATTGAATTTCGGCAACGCAAGTGGTTTGTGGTGGGGACAAGGATAGAGGAGAGAATATGGACAGGAAAAAAATTATATTTTTTTGGAGTGAGGTACGGATTTAGACGTGGCTTTCGGTAAATCGTGAATACGATGATGAATGCCGATTTTAGCGACATCTATATTACTGATACATATATGGAGATTTGGATATATCGATAAATCGCTCATGCTTATTTCCAATCGTTTTCGACCAATGTACTTTATGGAGTAAACTTCCTATACCTTGATTTCTGACTCGAAGTTCAAAATGTAGCCAGGCTAAATTCCAATCGGAAACACGCAGTGCATACGATTTCGATGGCTGTTTATACGTTGACGGACACGAAAAAATGAGCGGAATGCAAACGATCGGGATTTCGCGTTCCTTGACTTCTTCTCGCCTTGTTAAGGACGTTGTCCCGGCCTTTACTGAGGTCATCACCTAAGATTCTTCAGTGCAAGTCCACCCTCTCGAACAAGGCTCTTTATTTTTGCTCCGCGCTTATTTATATTTATTTTTCCCCTCCCGATGCCTTTTAGGTCTCGACTACCTACCAGAATCATAATGTATAATAACATATCGAGAATTTGGACGTTTACAACGAAAACAGAGTAAAGAGTCGTTTTTCCCCGTTTTTATTGCCAACTTTCAAGGAAACGCGAGGCTCCGGCACTGGTCACTCCCTAATTGCACTGATTGTACCCCTTAAAGGTCTCTGTTTCGGGTCGTTTTGCGCAAAAACAAGAGTATCTATTCTTCCAATTACAAGGCTACCTTTAATCGTTTCTGGAAAAAGAAAGTATTGGCCAGCGCATTTCAGTACATTATAAGGATATCGCTTTCCTGTCATTTTATTTTCATGGGAGGCTTTGCATTCAAAAAGCAACTTATTATGCTCGCCCTTCTTTATTTACTGCAAAATCCCAACCTCAGCCGCTTAGCGTTTATTGTACAAAACAAGAAAAATGTAGCCAATTTATCGGCGCGTTCATGATTTTACACACTTGTTTCAAGGAGGTTTAGTGTAGCGTTTATGGCATTAATGAATTCTTCTCGAAAAATTGATAATTTAATTTTATACTCCTTCCAATGTTTTATTAAATTAAAGAAAATTGAGTTTTACTTAAAATAAGACTGAAAATGAAAAAAGATAGAAAGTACTTATGAAGAAGTCCATTCTTATTCAGGAACACTGTTCATTCTATTGTATATGGATCGATATACATCGATCATAGAATGAAACATTAAGAAAAGTAAAAAAAATAGACATAAACCAACAGGAATAGACAAACGCCAACACGAACAAGAATAAACAAAAATCGACAAGAATACGTAAATATATAAAAGATCGGCAAAAATGTCATGGATCGACTAAAAATGTCATGAATTGACGAAAAATGTTATGGGTAAAAATGATCAACTAAATCAATAATAAGTTTACGTTCATTCTCTTATTAATTAACACCAACACAGTGACGTTTAGAATTTATAGTCAATATAATTTTTTTTTTTTTCTAATTTTTTGTATTATTTTTATCTCCTCTGTCTTAGACCTCCATTGAGGCGATTGGTGATTAAATTAGCAATATCAGTTGCTTAAAACGATATCTCATGGCAATTTACTGCAACAACGCTGAAAATATATATTTTTCAAACATCTAAATACATTTTGCTTATGTATGATAAAAACTGTATACAGCGATTTTTTACTTCTTCATCGCGAACTTTATGGACATAATGTGATATATATAATGAGACAGGCTTCCAAACAGGTACACGATTGAGGCTGCAAGTGGTTTACTGCACGGTTTGTGATCAGCATGCACGGGTTTTTAATATGTTTCCAAAACGAAAAAATTCGCTACGAAACATATAAATCGTAAATAAATGTTCCCGCCAGAGGCCAAATACTTATTTTGAGGATATTATATATGTATGATTCTTGGTATAAAATATGTTATTTATAAAACCCACAACGTAAATTGTTATAACGTCAGTACGGTTTTTTTTATTTGTGGTATGAAAAAAGTAACGAATATATTAATACAATGAACATAATTAAAATATTTATTTTTTAATCAACTCTATGTTTGTTTTTAAATCATCAAATTGAAAATTAACAAAATTTTTAAATAGCATTAATTATTATTTAAATGCTAATTAAGATTACTGATTTTCGTTATATATAAAAAAAATTGAAATTTCTTTTTCGTCATTATTATAATCAAACGTATCACAAAAAGAACTGTAGTAAAAAAAAAAACAAACAATAAGATTGTAGAATATAATAATGATAATCGCCCAGAATGTAGAGGTTGGTTGTAAGGAACACATTACTAGGTATGTGAATGTCCAGAGAAAGAGATTTCGCCGGTCCTCGCCGGTAACAACCATCTACCATTCAGTCAGAATAGCGTTAAAGCTGCGATAGACAAACCTTAAAGCAGAAATCAGTAATCTGCATATTTTTACGTGTAGATATCCCGATTTATTCCTGGTTAAATCGATCAAACGAGGTAGTGTCTTGCACGACAGTAAGTAAAGTCATGAGAGTAGCGTATAAAAAACGACAATGAATAGGATCGGACCCAGACTGGAACCTTGGGGAATACCAATAGTAGTTAGTAATTCTCGTGGATGGTTCGCGAACGGTCATTTATTAGATATGTCAAATAACATCAGAATAGTTACGATACATGCTCTATTCCACGGCGTACGTCTTCCGAGATCTTCAACAATGCGGTCTGTATACAATGACCTCGCCTGAATCCACATTGTCGAGGATAAAGTAGATTTTTTGACTCAAGATAGTCGAATATATTGCGATTAATGATGGAATCAAGTAGCTAAACGATATGTATGGGATTAGGCACTCGGCGCGTATAGTTGGGTGATGATGGATTAGACGTTTCCACTCAGAAGGAAAAACTCCAGACAATAAGTATACATTAAAGATCGCAGTTAATGAGTGACCGATAGCTATTAAAATCTTTTGTAGTTGATGTAATTGTAGTTCACCGGGACTCGGAACTTTTTGACTACAATAGACGCGTCTAAGATCTGTTGAAGTTGTGGAGGACTACGGGGGGGATGCACAAGAGGGGACTCCACTATAGTGGACATTCAGGTCATCTGTAGAGATGTGAATAAGCGAGGCCCATATGTAATAAGTGGAGTCCAGATTTCGTTCTGGTCAGTCACTCATTCCAAAGCCTCGCAGATGTAGGTGTCATTGGCTGCCCGAAGCCATGATTTAATAAGCTTACGTAGTTCACGATGCTGAATCATCAGCGCACTATTGTGGTGGGTACGCTTAGCCCTATTATACAGGGAATTACGATGCTTGATTTGACGCTTAATGGTGGACGAAAGACATGGTGCATGAGGTCACTTCGTTGACGTGGTCATTATTGGCGTATGCGTATTAAACAATAGCCCTGTACTGTCGTAACAGTGTGAAAGGGTTTTAGTATACAAAATAATTATTCGGAATGAGTTCAATGCCTGGAAGGAAAATGTTCAAGAAATGAAATTATCAACCAGTATCAAATGAACTTTTTACATTTTGTTCTACTATTGCAAAAAATATAAAAAATGATCGTGTATATGAAAAATATGGGACCAATCATACTACAGTTCTGTCAATCATTAGAACGACGAATGTATGTATCAATCGCAGTAGTACGTCTGCTCCAAAATATTTTTACCTGTAATTTCTATTGTGTATTGCTCATAGAGATGTCTAAATTGTTTTTTATTAGTTTAGAAATAAAAATATTGAATTAATTAAAAACAAACTTTAGAAAACTATCAATGAAATACATCTAATTATTCAAACAATCACTGTAAGTTTCATTCTATATATTTTGGTCATTTAAAAAAAAACCTTAAAAATTTGGTAAGGCATTTATTTAATTTGTAGATTTTGTTATTTTTCAAAAGGCTTTGACATGAATAAATGGAAAAACTGTAATAAATCACAAAGGTTGGGAGGTTGCGACAAACGGAAGTGGCGATAGCCTACCATAATTCTCCACTGTGACCGTGAGATCTGATCAAAACTTTCTCAAGAACCTCATCTCGTGAAACAATGAAAATTGTCGAGACTCGCCTAAATTTTACGACACACATTATACGAATCTCAAAAAACGTCATTGTACCACTTCAAAAAATTGGAACAAGTCAGCAGAAAAAAATTGATAAAAGTTTGGCAAAACAACCTTATTTGCAAATCAGCCTATCCTTATTTATCCACATCACACAAAGGAAGATAATAAATGTATATGCAATATAATAAATGTGAAGAATTTAAATAATATTTAGCCACATTTAGAATAAATGACAAAAAATGTCTGAATACAATTTTAAAATAGTTCCAATGTTCAATTCAAGATATAAAAATTAAGCGTTTAACTTGATAACTGCACTAATTTAAAATCGCGTATTTTTTTTTTCACGGTGCATAATTACCAGATAATCGCGTACGATCTGCAAAAGTTTATTTCATCGTGGCGGAAAAAAAAGATGTCTATCGCGCTTTAAGTCCAGATTGCGTTCTCAGAATGTTCGGAGACTTTTTTTTACGGCGATTCCCCATGATACTGATTTCTATATATATAATGCCGTAACGACCTTTAAATATATAGGATACGGAATGGAGAAAGGTCGGAATGGAAAGATAGTCGTCGTGTATATATATATATAACCTGATCGCAGACGTCACTTTATTCCGATATATTACGTCCCCAAAACGAAAAAACGTGGGAGCACATTTCGTGAAGTTGCAAAATAATTTTCATTGCAAATTTTTCAGGTGAAACGTGTGTTATTTATACCTTTAACTTTCTTAAATAGATTTTATGTCATTCTTTATAGATCGCAGCCTTAATTTGTTCTTGATTTAATTAAGAAAGAATGCAAATCGAAAAATAGAATTTTTATTGACTGAAACTTTGAATTCTTACACGGGAAAAATTGTAATTAAGAAGGAATAGCAATTGAAAGAGACATGTAATGTGAATACCTCTTTTACTCAACGACAGATTTATGCGCTTTATGATAACAATCAAGTGATTTTACCAGGTATAATGTTATACTTCCCAAGAGAGGTCGTCTCTTGTACCAAGAATGAACTTCGACCCCTACTGAAAATTCCCTTATTGAATCCATTTTTCGTAATTTGTGGTGGTATATATGAATCAATACAGTTTTTTTATATTTTTTTAGACAAAACCCGCATTTTCTTTAAATTTTCAATAATGCCTTTTTTGGGAACAATTTTTTAAGACAATTTAAGGGTGGTCTAAGTATAATAGTATATATGTATTTTTTCATAATTCATGCCAAATAACGTAAATTCCATTCAATTTTTTAGTTTAATCTTACATTAATCACACAAATTAATTTTTTAAACTGTTTCAAATCCATGATAAGTAGAACAGAAAAAAGTAGACGAAAATTTTAGCAATCCATATTTTTTCTACTACTACTACATTTACCATTGAAATTCTAAAAATAGAAATGTGTTGATTTTATGTAAACAATTATTCATCAGACCGTATTAAATAATTACAAATAATATAAAAATATAGTTTATTGTTCGCGGCCTCGAAGCCCCGAACTTTTACGAGCTGGTGCTGTTCTCATTACGTTTATACAGGTTCAGATTTCAGAGTACTTTTCAGAGTTCTTAAGTGTAAATATGTCGAAAAAAAAAACAGAAATAATGTTTTATCGATTTTTCATTGATTTTTTAAATTGCCCATCGCGCAGTTTCCCTCAATCTTGAGACAGTCCTCGTTGAAGATGGTCTTGAGAAATTTGCATTTAACTAACTTATGTATAGGAATTGTACTAATTTTGTCTTCGTCGAGTCCTCCCCATTAAGAATACCACACCCAGACAAACAGGATCGGAGAAAAATATCTGTTTATACAATCTTAAGAATTTGAATAAATGCGCCGTGACAAGTTTTCTTGTTTTTGCTCAATGGTTATTACGAAATTACTAAATTATTGATTTTTTTTTTGAGTTTTTCTAAACGTTTAAGGAATTACTTTAGGTTATTCCAATTCCGACAACAATTATATAGTTGTATAATGTTATAATTATTATTATTATTATCTTTTTTAAAATTGCATAAAACTTCTTTAATCTGATGTAGACTCTTAACAAAAGTGATATTTCCAGCTTTAAAACTTTTCGCGAAAACTTGTTGTTCTCATCAGATTAAAATTTAGATTTACAAATGGTCGAAATGTGTCAAATACATTTAAATAATAAATTGTCTAAACATATTTTTAAACTTTAATGTATATCATTCCTGCCATACGTCTGGGACACCCGTACATTCCAGACATTTACCAAATTCAGTTATTTCGAAAGTTCGATTAATTTCGAATGTAAAGATTTCAAAATGTGCTTTCGGTGGAATTTGTAATATTTCGCCACACTGTTTCTGCCGCTGGCATTTCGACACCAAATACGAATTTCCCGCATACTGTAAAGAAAAATCTGCAGTTACTAGGGCGGGAAATTGCATTTACCGCCCTCGTAACGAAATGTACTCTTTTACCTCCAATCATACTACGTTAAACTGAAAAGTGGCCAAAAAATGGAAGTGTATGTTACCATTCACTTCTATTTTTAATAAAAGATACAAAATGTTCTACGTTTGATGTAAATTTACTTTACATTTACTTTATTAATTATGAAATTACCCTAGTAGAAAATAAGACCAGTTTATGGACATTTTTTTTTTGGATTCCATTAGTTTTAACATAGGATAAAAAAGTCTTTTATGATATTTCACTAGTCGAAATTAATTGTTTCAATAAATTCTTGTTTTCAGAGTGCCGTTACATTTTATTCAAATCGTAGGCTTCAGTGTCTTTGGTGTTACTCAGACAGTAGCAAACTTTTAATATTCAGCAATATACACATGAGACTCTTCCCTCTATTGAAGTATATTCCAAGTTCAAGGAACGAGACATAATGCGACTAGACGATCTAGCATGTCAATGATAGACGTGGCTATTTATGGATTCAAACGACGTCTTCGCAATATTTCATTAAATTTTAAGCTTTGTAAAATACATACTTATAACCATAGTTGCCAACAAGTACCATAATTATGGTATTACAACATGTGTTGGTAGATGGAATTATGGTACATGTTGGCAACCCTGCTTATAACGTACTGATAGAATTTTTAAATATTTACATATTATCTGTACATTGAACACAAAAGCAGCAACAAAAATAATTCATGTTTGGAAAAATGTGTTGATTCTTCAGTTAAGATTCTTCCAAGTTCGGTATTGTTTTAGATCAGATGCTTTCTATCTTCTTTTCAGTTTTGTCAATAATTTTGATACTCATGTACAAATTTTGTTAATGTTGATTAATAATATTTAAAATCACATGTAACCTGTTTTAATTGTGAACCGGGAGATGATTTGTCCTTGATTTGTTTACACAAGGTTTCAAAACAAACGAAACAATATTCCATAGTAAATAAAATAACAGCCGACATGAGTAATCTCCCTTCGTGCACTTGAAAAATTATGAATTCTCCTTTCTATAGAAGAACGTCTAATGAGATGAGACCCTTGTCTTGTTCTCTAACCACCTTTTCGAAATCTCAACCGATGTGGTTTTATTTGACTTTAGAAGAGCGATACATTCGTTAAATTTGTTTAATTCGTATCAAAGTTCGAGCAAGTGTTTCCTTTTAAAGTGCTAAATACACACTTTGTTATGCTCAAGCAAATAATTCAAGTACTGATAATTATTTCCGTATTCTAATCGTTAGACAATGAATGTAATACAGATTAGACGCCCTTTTACTTCCTGCCATCATGACAGATCAATTTGTATATATTTCATCTTTCACCAAAGTATATAGATCTGTTTGGATATTGGAAAAATCGAGATCAAATAAATCAGCGAAAGATCAGTAAAGCAACATCCACATATTTTCTCTGCTACGTGTTTATTATATAATTATATACTCGCTGGTTCCTGACTGATATCATTTCATATAATAGTCGAAAGATACTTTCTTTTATAAGTGAGATCAGAGACTCTCGTCGTAATACCGACGTATACAATGACCAATCGTAGATTGCAACATAATACAGTCATATACGTATAGCATTTAATTGTGCAACAATGTCAGTTTGTTGTTATGATATTCGAGTATTGCAGATTTGATCCATACATTTTTCCAAATATCCGAACTCTGACTGAGTAAGTCGGAATATATACACGCATGTCATATATACACATGAATTTCTATGTCCGTTGATACAGTTGACAACTAACGTATGGCAACACATTGTTCGACATATGAGATTTCAGTATTTACTTCATTTGCGTACGATGTAACTTTTCTTTCTTTTAACTCTTATCCAAATATTCCAAATAAGAAAATAGTACACTATTTTATCAACTCAGAAATAACTTATTATGTAATGAAAGATACTAGTACTTTACTATTTAACTATGCAATTTTTACAATGACTTTCTTTGCTCTCTTGGTACACAATTCACTACTTTATTTCATGCGCGGGGATAGAAATATGAAGATTTTTAATATTTAATAGGAATTGCAAAAAATATTTCTAATTCCACCTTGGGGCGGAAAGTTTATTATTACAGTCGTAAAGATGTCAATGCTACATTATCGTCATACATTTCGCCATAAAATCAATGCACGTTTTATGGCGAAACGAAACTACTATATTACAAAATAGTAACATAAATAACAAGTATATGAAATGAGTGAGCTACATGTGCAACAAATAATTAATTAATAATTCATATTTATTAATAAAGAATTTATGGGTAAAAGGAAGAAGCATCGTCATTATTCGATGTTGCAACAACAATGACAGAAAAAAAATAGACAACCGCAGAGAAAGCGTAAGATTGAATAAAAACTATACAAGGATAGTGGCATAAATCATCTATTGCAATAATTGTGAGATACTCTCATTCTTGCTCGATTCGAAAATTAAAGCGAACGGCTCCATTTCCTGTGTCATAACATAATGAAAGGTGCAATTCATGCACGGAAAACGATTTTGATTGGAAATTAATAAAGATTAATGAAATCGTATTTATTAATTTCTGAAAAGATCTGTTACTATTCATTTATATATATAATATACGTGTATACATATAGACATATATATAAATTTAAATTTCTAATCGTTCCAAGCGCTTTAAGAACGGTCTGCAAACACTTGCTGCACTCTTAAAAAGTGACAGGAAAGTCTTTCTAAAGTGTACTTGTACACTCACGTGTCTATTTTCACACTTAACTTTATAAGATGTTCAATTGTTACCCAGGATTTCACACAAAAATATCATCGAGTAGATTCGTTCATAATTAAATGAGAAAATCGTTCGGACTTTAAAAAATATGTATACTTTTTCACATTTGAAATTGATTCACGCAATAGTTCGATTCTGATAAATCTATATTGGATGCTTCGCGTATAGTATTCGATGGACCTTAAGGATTTTGTGATCTTTGGCGATTTAACAATTATTTGAAAAATTTCGGATTACCGCAATAACACTCGTAGTTATAGTTGTGACCGATGAATTGACATTTTTTAACTTTCAATTTGAACTTTCTAAAGGGTATATTTAACATGACTGCCGAAAATATAAAAATTACAAAACTTACTAAACATGTACGAGGTTTCACACGTATTTATAGATATATACACGTATAGATTATGTATATGTATGAAAGACATGTACAGGAATATGTGCGATTTAATTTGTTAATATACGAGCAGAAGAACAAAGCAGGTGAAACTTTCATGTCGATAAAATGTGACACTCTAAATATATAACTCATTTAAAAAAGTGGCTTTCGAAAAAAAGTTATTAATAAGATCCGCCCAAGTATTGTTTTTATATACACTTCAAATGTGATGTCTCGGGAAGATATACGAATGAACGATTCAATTATCAAAATGAATCACGTGTATTAACGTATCACGAATATCCACCAGGCACAATGTATAGTAAAGCCATTATACTATCGCCATAACATATGGAACTCTTAAATAAATATTATATATATACACATATTATATATATATATATATAATGAGTATACATATATAGAAGAAAAATCGTAACTTAACTTCACCCGACTGAACTTTGCCTATATATACACCATGTCCCCACAAGCTGAGTTCTGATATGTGTTCTGGTATGTATATATATATATATATATATACGTGGAGGAGGCATACATGACTCGGTCGAATTCCTGATCCTTTTCATCGCATGTCCGGTTGGTATTGCGCCATACCGAATAAAAAAGAAATAAAAGAAATAAACTTTGCACGCCTGGAATGCATTTTTACGCAAGGCGCGTTGTATACGTCATGATTCAAGGGAGAGTTATCATTAGCATTTTCGAAAATTGATACTTGATGAATTTTGGACTTAACATTTATTGTTAAAAATTTAGATCCATTAAGTTTATTATTGTTAATATTTCAAGGTTTATGTGTTCATAACTGAAAAAATGACTTAAGTATTTATCAGTTTGATTCTTATTAATTGCTGTAGTTAATTAAATTTTTTACATTAATACTGTAATTATATGTATTATGATCAAAATTAATATCAGAAAACCGATATCAGAAAATTCCCAATCTGATATCGGTTATGAAATCGAATTGTTTCTCTAACTATATAATATAATATTTATATTTATCAGAGTAAAAATATTAAAATATATAAAAATAAAATATAACAAGCACGTAGAAAAACGTTAACTTATCAACGTGTGAAATAAGGTACATTTTTTTTTATATAAATACGCCCATACGTACACGATATAGGTCTCGAGGTACCAAAAATCCCGTGATGTAATCCAATGAAATTACTTTCTCTTTTCTCGCTCCTATTTGTCATCTCTTTTTAATTCCCTCGCATTCTCGATTTTGCCTTTAGGGATCGAGATTTCCTTCATGGCGTATAAAACGACTGATCTATATAGCGGCATCAGATGATATCCGTTAAGTCTCCATTCCCCTCGTACACCTTCCGATTTAAATTCTTTAGGATCGAGACGTGTGAAAGATTTCCTTCACAGTCATTTTCGTATACATGAAATTACTCGAATTGAAAATTAATAATGTTGAAGAGAGTTGAAAAAATGTACAGTTAATTAATGCGCCCTTTATTAATGAATGCACGAGTAGCTCAAGATATTTAAAGCCCAAAATATTGATATACATTTATTATTTATATAATTGAGTGTAAATTCTGTAATCAACTAAACCAATTTTTTTCGTTTCGTCAAATTAAAAAAGTTAATTAATAGGTAATTGACATTTATAATGATCGGACAACAGATTAAATATAAAGTGATATCATTGGTTTCTAAATTCTCTTTTCAAATTAAGACATCGTTCAGTCAAATTTACTAAATGGATTAGTCAAATAACCCGTATTTAAAATGACAAAACTTGCAACATTTTGAAATATGAAGTCATGCAGCAAATTTATAATTGGTATTAATAAAATAAAATAAATGAATTGCTAAAACTACCAATTATTGAAATAAATAAATGTATTTGTAAAGGTGGAATTGAGACAGTGATTTCTTTGGACAAACATGAGTAATACTTTAAATAAGATATCGTCTAATGTAACAGAGTAGATCGCAACCAGAAAATTGCTATCAAAGAAAGTGTGTGTTTTGTGTTGTTTTAATACTTCAGCAATATATAATTCATTAATTTATTTACGATTATTTAGTAACAATTGAACTTTACATTTTCGCGCCAGAAATCGGAAATATCAGAGATGGCATCTTATAATGTTATATATACTCTAATAGAAATTTATCCATTTTTACCTTGTGTTTATACTATAATAAACAGAAATATTGTATGTAACGTATACTTAAGATGTAAATTAAATTAATCATATATGTACTATAAAAAAATAAGTGTATATCAGGGAAAATATCAAAGTATACCAGAGTTCTTCACAACAGTAATGCAATGACAAGAAAAGTCTGAAAAAAAAACAGATCATTAAAATCAAAGCAGATAAAATGGAGGTTTCTATTGTCAATTTCCTTTTCTTTTGATCAAAATATCTTATATGAAGATAATCTGACAAAATGTTTCAATCGAACTACGTATAAAATATTTAGAATAGAATTATAACTAAATATTTTAGAAAGGCCAACATAATGTTCAAGAAAACTCCACTTGTAGTAATTTACCCCGAGAATGACAAATTAAACAATTCGTTGATTCAAGTTTAATCAAAATTACAGTCTACTAATTATTTTTTGAACATTCTATTCATATATATATATTGTATATATTGTACGATTAAATGATAAATCAAATTGTCAAACGCTATAACGAAGGTACAAGTCGATATTGGATGGAAAAATGGATGCAGAAATTTTGAATAAATTTAGTAATATTATTGACCGATTTTGTTGTAATAAAACTCCTTGTTAAAGAATCCTGTCTATAATGGAGTATCTAACGGGATATATAGAGAATATAGAGTAAAGTTGTCTAAATAATTCGTGGTAATAAATTAAGACAGTATTATTAAATGAGATAATGATTCAATTATTTTTTACAGCTACAAATTAATTCTCAATTTTTAAGAACATCATAAATCAAAACAGTTTTATTATTGCTTCCATATGTATAACCGTTATTATTCTGTAAATTGTGAGTGAAGACCGAACAACTCTTTCTCAAAGATTGAAATTTTCACTTCTTAAGAATGAATTTTGTTTCTTTTTGTAGTTGTCGAATAATATTGAAACTTTCACTCTTTTTACTAGAGTTGCTAGGTTTTCAGTTCAGAAATTTATAGAAAAAATAAACATAAACAAATAAAGATAATTTATAATTACTACATAATGTCAATGAATTGATATTTTTATTTTTACAATATATAATTATTTAGAATATATGATTATTTAATTATTTAATAATACATATTCTGAATGATTAAGAAATAATTAGATCTATCAAGTTGTTACTCTTAAAATTTCATGAAGTGAAATGTCACTCTTACAGAGTGAAAATTTGTGCCTATTTTCAAAAAAAGTGAATTTTCACTCTTCAAGAGTGACATTTCACACTTTTTGGATTGAAATTTCACTCTACATTGGAGTCGATGAATTTATACTCCAAACAGAGTGAAATGCCACACTTAAAGAGTGAAAGTACACTCTTTTACATGAGTAGCTCAATTATCACGCTTTGTGGAATGAAACTTCACTCCAAGAAATTTAGAGATACAATTACTAAATACTATAATACAAAGTTTTTGAGTTAAAAAATGTATGGTAACCCAGGTACCGCCGAATTGTCCCCAGAACGTCTCAGAATGTCTCCAGAATATCTGCACATTCTGGGGTACATTCTAAGTAATTCGTGCTACCTGTGACTTTCTGTGACTAAAAATTACTTTATTATGAATTGAATTCCTATTAAGATATAACTAAACAAAAAATAGTTATATTATATATATGTTATAATATAGAAAATAGCCCGATTATAAACATGTATATTGAAGAAAACAAACTTATTATATACGTATACATACAAAACGAACTACACACACACACACACACATTATATATACATATATATAATTAATTATTTATCTATTATTCATTTATTTTGAGCAGTGCTATCGATTGGTTTAAATAAAAAATTTACTGTACTTATATGATAGAGACAGTATATTTTCGTATTCAAGTTACAAAATACATATACGTATCATGGAATGCATACTTTTTAATCTCATATTTGAACACTTATGTCAATAATTTGAAAAAAAAAGTTTAAAAATATTATCTATGTCAATATTATCATTCCAATTATGTCGTTTAATGAAGCTAATTTATAGCAATAACATTTATAGTACGGCAATAATATGGAACAGCGGAGATCGCGTGAAGTGAAAGTTTTACTCAAGTATTTCTGTAAGAAATTTCAAGGCTTAGGAATTTCAAAGTGAACTACCGGAATCAAATCCGAATGATGCCGAATTAAGACCGGAGTATTCAGAAGTCAATCAATGCTATAGATACAATTATGGCTGTCTACGCGTAAGACGTAGTAGGCTGAAAGTGTTCGAAAAATGTGTTCTTTTGGCACTTGACTTTTGTTATTTTATTACATTTCGATTGAAAAAAAAAAGAAATAAAATAAACAAAAAATGTCACTTTTGTATCTATAAAATAATCTGAAACACGCAGAAAGAATTTCAAATTGGATAACGATGAATTGAAGTTTCACGACTTATTTCAAAACTTTAAAACATAAATAAGTAAAATTGTTGTTTCATCTCTCTTTTACGTACGTTTCTCAATATTTTCTAAATAAACAGAAGTCTGATGAACATAAATTTGAAAAAGGGCGAATGGTATCTTAACTCGATTCATTATTATAAAATGAACAATTTTTTGTCCTCGTGTTTTGTCATTTAACTGGGTCATTTATATGAAAACTCTAATGTACCAGAAAAATATAAGACTTTGATCGTACGGAAAATTTAATATTTTTAATCTGCATTTTTTAAAAATATTTAAATATTTAAAAATTTTCAAATAATATACATTTAAAGCTTAGTAATTTAATTTGACGTTATTTAATTCAACAATAAGTTTATATTTTTCTTTTTCATTTGAATTTTGCAATATATTCAACTTAATTTATTACATGGTATAAATATTTGAAGTTCAGGTTAGGGGTTTTACATCTATTTACCGGCAGCGAAGTCAGAACCTTAAAGAATATGAATCACATATAATTACATAATACTATATAATTACATAATATATAATGTCTGATGTCGATTCGAATTCTATCTGTATCCTATACAGCGGCAGATATGTCCTTCATAATATTGCCGGAAAAAACCTGATATTATGTATGCTATCTACCATATGCTGTTAATGTAACATGCTCAAATTCGAATCAATTTAAACGAATTAAATTTTCAATTTCAATAAAAACATTATTTTTTTATGTACAGTATTTTAACAATAGTAAAATAGTATTAAATTGAATTACAAAGAAACAGACTTCTTAAATTATTAAAACGCACACATATATCTAAATAAGAAACCTGTGATCTTTAAAGAATTAACCTAACATTTTGTTTTTAATTTTCGTTTACGATCAAGTTTTTCACATTAAACAATCGTTACAAATTTTGTACAATTGAGGAATGTCAACCAAGATAATAACTTCATCGAACGAAATTGTTTGAAATTAAATTTCTAACAGATGTAATTATGAAGAAATCACCTGAATAAACAATAATATTTTTAAAACAAGACATTAAAAAGTATTAAAAATTCATTTAGTATCCATATATATTTTTCTTAATCGAATCTTTTTCTCGAGAACGTAAGTGATCTTTAGTTGAAATTCCACGATTTTAAAGTTCTAACTTTCTTAAAAAAAAAACTGTTAAATTAATTATTATTTATCATCGTTTGAATCTTTTTAACAATAAATCCTTTATCTCCTCTCTAAATTTCATGGAGTGAAATGACACTTTTAAAGAGTGAAAATTGAGCTACTCTTCAAAAGAGTGAATTTTCAATCTTTAAGAGTGACATTTCACTTTACATTGGAGTGCGTCTAAGAATTTGCACTCCAAACAGAGGGAAATGTCACTCTTAAAGAGTGATAATTCACTCCTTTACAAGTGTAGCTCAATTGTCACTCTTTGTAGAGTGAAATGTCACTTCCAAAAATGTAGAGTTTTTTTTCTATATATATTGGTATGATCAGAAAGTTGTGAGAAATGAGAAGAAAGGAAATACTGCAATTTATTAGAGTTAGGTAACCATCATTCAACTTGCTCCAGTTACAGAGTTGACATAGGATCTCAGGGGAGATGATGGTATAATGCTATAATCCCTAAATATTTTTAAAAGTCCTATGATTTTTTCGGAAAGAGACCTTAAAGTGCAAAAATTGGTTTTTCTCTCTCTCTTGTAATCATTGCAATTGTACTGTTACTGAGGCTCTTATATAATAAAGAAAACAGAACTTGATCTTCATAATGCATTAAATTTGTTAAATTCGCGAGTTTGGATGAATTTACAACCGTTTCGTGGTTTGCGACAGAATACGTGACAACCAATGAAAAAGTGATCAGAAATCTCATGCTCCATAGTCGTGTATGTATCAATAACCTTTATTAATGGAGAGATTAAAATGAGGTCAAGTAAGGTCGATGAGGTGACCGTAACTCTCGTATAGCGGATACACAACAATATAGCCGATCCATTCAAGGAGTTTTTTGACGGACTAGGAATCGATACGTATGATAAATCAACATTTAAGTCATCTACTATAATGACTTGGTCGTGAGTGTAGGATGGTCAGAGTCGAGTGTACATTATTGAGACAGTTTAAAGATATGATCTGTCAGGTCTGTACGGAGTAATACCATCATTGTTTATCCCATGACAATGGCTACTAATCCATAATTCGCTCAAGATTAAACTCAGCAGGTTTTTAGTCAATGCTATTGAAAAATATTTTCTATTTTATTTTCTCCATCTTTTTGTCCTTTTCGAATTTCGTTTCCTCTCAAACTTTGACCTCTCACATTCTACTTGTCCTATGGACTTTTTCAGATTATACTTGTCTCTCTTTTAACATTCATCAATTAAACACGCGATACACGAAGCACCTAACGGTTAAATCGATGGCAGCGATCGCCCGTCCTCCTTCTCGATATCGAAGGGGATCTCATATCATCTCGTTACCCCCACTTTTTATCCAATCACTCTTGAAACGATTTTTCTTTCAATGATTTGTTAAACTTTTTGTTAAGGGTAGTTCTTGAAAGGTATACGCATGTACAGATAGATGTTCAATCGTATTCAATGAATATTGGAGGTATTGTAATTTGATTGATTACTTTGAATAATAATGAATATGTTATCCAATTTGATATGGGTAACCCTAAAAAAGGATTTTTCTAAATCGGATGATTGATATTAGAAAAGTCGTTCGACCAGTTATAACCGCTTCTCGAACTTTCCTGTTATTTCCGTCCTGTTATTGGACGTCCGTTCTATCCCATGCGTTTTCATTGTCCTTGCGCAAAAGTTCATTCCACTCAGCTCTACTACTATATACACCAAGTTCACGTTTATTTCTTCGTCGCATTCCCACGCAGCCTCATCTTCATCTTCGGTTTTCTCTTATTCTCCTTCTCCCTCGCTTCCTCGCGCTCTCTCTATCTTTCGCCTTTAGCTCTCACTCCTTCATCCGCGTCACGGATTATTCACCAGCTCTTTCATCGAATCTATTTTTTGTTTGTTTCTTCATTTCTGCACGTATTTTCCGATTTTTTTATTGAGGTTAGGTTTTGCTTTCATTCATTACGTCTGATATCCTTATGCAATGATGGATTTCACGCTGGACCTATATAATCGCTTTGTTTGAGGTTAGGTTGATAATATTTACTCGTCAAGAATCGCGTAATAGTAAATACATTGAATATGTTCAATTATCCCGAGAAAAAAAAGTTCAGATCAAATTAGATCTAAATTATGGCCATATCTGCACAGATATTACTGGATCAAATAAGATCTTATTCAGATTTCATTAGATCTTATTCAGATCTAATTAGATCATTGACAAGATCGATCTCTGTAGATATGGCCATAACTCGGATCAAATATGATCTCATTAGATCTAATCTGATCTGAAAATATATCGTTTGATCTTGAATTTTTTTTCGCGGGATTTCAATTGATTGACCCTTCTATCAATGTAAAAATTCTATATTCTTCATTGTAACTGAAATTGAATTCGTTACGGAATATATTTCTGCCTTATTTGAGTAACAATTTGAGTTACTTCTTCGAAATTTAGTCTTCTTTTCTTCTTGTCGACTTGAGGTCGTCCTTTCCTCTCTCTCTATCTCACTCAGTCACAATACTCCTGGCGATTTTTCCTTCTTCGACAGCAATTGATTCTATTGACATTTTGACATAAAACCTGACGATTTTACATGACTTCAAGTACGTCAAAAATAGAGGTCTTTTCAGTTGTTTGAACCTATAGGGTAACTTGAAACCCTGATGTTCTATATGTCAAAACTTCACGCGGAGTCGAATTCAGCGAATGGAAATCCTTTGAAATAAACCTTGTCTGATATTTTTTCTGTGATCCTATTCATCTGTTTGTTAATCCGTTTTGTCGCTGCTTTACTTCTTCGTGTATTATATCCCTTCACTATGTGTCACTTTAGAGTCCCTGCATACTCTCTTTCCTTTTCCCGTCAAGCACGTCACCCTCTCCTAATTTTTATCCCATCGCACTCCCGCGTGTTATTATTTACATTATACCAGCATGTACACTAACGAGTGAACTTTAGCATTTAAAAAAGTCCAAAGATTCAGAGAGAAGATGCGAAATTATTTACGATTGCCGGCTGTAACATTGGGATCGTGTTGGTTGGTTTGCCACATGTATTTCTATTCTTTCCGCACAACCGCTTTCATTCGCGAATAAAAAGAAACGTGACTCACCAGCTGTTGTGAAGCACGCTCTCGTACCCTGAGACCCCTCTTTCACGTAACTTCACAAGCGTAACTTCATCTCAACCACTGCCGCACGTCCTGGACGAAAATCCTTCGAGGCACTTCACTTTTTTCAAATCCGATGGCTCGCATGTCGCGTTTCGCGCCGGTTCTTTGGATCACACTCCCGGTTTATGTGATCGCGCTGCGATCGGCCAGGTGAAAGCCGACGAGAACGACTGGCCCAAAGATTCGATGACCACCGAGCAGGAGCAAGACGAGCAGCAGCGGATACACTAAGACGAAGACAAGGTAGGATCCCCACCATGAACCTGTCTCGGTGCAAGTATACTTACTTTCACCTTAGATATAGGAGACGTGGTGCTGATGGCGAATCGTTCGACACGTTCCTGAACTTGGTATGGATCTTAAAAAATGTTGACGGGCCGGCTGGAAACGGATTGACAATTCCTTTTTTTTTCGAATCAACTGCAGCAACAAAAAATTCTTAACTTTTGCGCGAAGGCCGTCTACTTCGTTCTTTGAACTTTGATGTCTTCCATTGAAGATATTGTCTCAATCCTGTGATTAGCATCAGGGTCATTCGTGGGGCCCTTTACTAGAGGATCAGTTTCAATAGGCAACCGTTACGATGGAACTGGATGCGGAGAATCACCTAACGCTACATCTACATTGGTATATGAGTATCACGTTATGTGCATTGTGTTAATGATATGGGTATTGTGTTCCGTATTAGTTACCTTATCCACACCTGAGAATCCCAGTCCATGGACCTTTGAGGATAAGGATTAGGTGTTGGTGTTTTAACGATGAAACGTCTCTTTGAACTTCGTCTCTGCGAAGAAGTAGTTTGATCTGTAGCAATAAAAATTGGTTTGATCCCTTTCGTAGCAAAAATGGTAGCTGTAAAATGGTCAAGAACGGTGGTGCAAGAAATAACTGAAAAAGTAAAATTCTTGCTGGACTTCTCTAAGTACTTCAAAATTCTTGTATGGACCATTTTTTGTGTAAAATTTTATTGTCTGCAAATTTCATATTATATTCATTTTACGCGGGTGAAGTTATAAGACGTTAATTCTACTTCATGATGAACCTGTCTTATTTATAATCTAAAATACTAAGGAGCGAACCGAAAAGTTGTGGCTAAATTTCGAAATTACGTTGAAGGATTTACGTTTATTGAAGTCAATCTTTTTACAAATTTTGGATTCGTAAGTACCTTTTGTACAGTGTGAACAGTGAGACGAAGCCTCCACTGAAAAGGTTCGAATCAATTTTTATTGTTAAATAAATTCCTCCAGTATTCGTGATCTGGTAATGACGACAATATTCTAACAGTGATCTCGTTAAAATGACAACTTAGAGCAATTGATTCGTGTAGAATAGTAAAAGAGTTGTTGAAACAACAATATCCATCCACTTATGGAGAAAAATTTTAATGCAATTGACGGATCAGAAGTCGATCCTACGGATTATAATGGCCATTAAAATAAAAACAATTTTCTCGCAGTTGGAATTTACATATTCAATTTAACCCTTATTTGTTTCAAATTTATAAAGCATGTGACGGTATACAAACAATGGTTGAATCATTTAAATCGTCGAAATAAATTGCTTATTTGTCAGGTTTATTGACTGTGTATTAGGATAATTTATCCCTTTTAATCATCTTTACCCTATTTAATGGTCTTTCATTTCATATAATTGAGATATTTCTTTTTTCGGAATATTTAATTTAGGTACATATGACTTGGGACATGATATTTAGTCAATATTGTCAATGACACTTGTGACGTAATCTCAGCTATGCATGTGTACATTGATGACCATCAAAACGTTAAGTGTTCATCGAATATTTTGATGATGGAAATATGTATAAATATAAAGTCGCAGAACTATTTACATATTTAGAAAATAAACGTTGAGCTTTGCGAAGAATTAAGGGATTTAGGAAATGTGTTTTGGTAAAATCTTTCGTCATAAAAATTTAAGTCTAAATATTTTTGTTAGACGACTTGGTAAATTTTCTTAACTTACGGCTTCACCTTAAATCTGTGTAATAATGGGTGTTGTTTATAAGAGTCAAAACGCTATAGTATAATTACAATATGTGTAAACATTCATGTCAGTTAGTTATTCAAAATTTATTGTTCATATAATTAATTCGAATAACAAATTCTTATCATCAATCATTCATCAATTCACAATTATGTATGGTCATTATTGGTACAAAGTTCATAAAAAATTATAATATTCTAAATTTCTGAGATAGGAAGCTAAAGAAAAATTAAGTCATGGAAAAAAGTTAAAAAATATTACTTAATCTTAAAAAAGATTAAAAATAATTATATGCTATAAGAACTAGTAATCCGTGAAGATCAAATTTCTTTCATAAAAAGTATATTGTATACACAATTAAAAATACATATTTTTGGCCAACAAGTAAAACATTCGAATCCTGAGTCGATATAGTTTGAAAACAGGAATAACTTGAAATTTTCGAAATCGAAATTTTTTCTTCGGGATCTTGGACTTAAATATTTCGGATTTACTTCTTTGTTTAAATGTCTTTCAAATGTGATGAAAAGATTGACATCTTAATAAGCGTTATTCTTTTTATCTGGTTCTTGCTCATTGCATCAGTTAATTTATGCAAATCATCCTGTCCTACGCTCATATATTACTTCGACACATACCATATAGGTTGGATCGAAGAATTGAACTTGATCACTCTAAATAAAAGACGACATATTTTGTCATCAAATGTCCACGTTTCAGATCATAATCAATCAAAATATAGGATACAAAATATCTTGGACTTACGTAATATAGATCACCGCTAGATGTGGTTCACGAACGAAAGTAGATGTATAGAAACTAAACGTATAGACTGTAGTTGTAAGTTGGCTTAACTTAAGTTAATTTTTGGGATACATACAGTTTGTCATTTTTTTTTTAATTAACCAATTAGAAATCGAGATATCCATAATTTTCAACAAAAAATAATGTACTATTCCAATTCATTGTCCCGTTTTTGTGACACTTTCGTCTAATTGCGGGTCATAACATACCTGGTCCAAATACGGCACTTTTAACAAGGCAAAATTTTTGATGCGGAATGACATAGGGGAATTGCAGAAAACCTATGCCAACTTCAGCCAATCCTAGGGCAATATCCGTCGTGTCGGATAAACAAACAGAAATCGAGATATTCCCGATTTTCTGATTTCCAATCTGAATCAAATCTGATATGCGAAAGTCAAGTATGGAAAAATAGGATAAATTACAACTCATTTCTCATTGGATTTAATCTAAAATTTCTCGCTAAAGGAATTCCGACACTAAAATCACTTCGGATTAGTGTGTGTTAATTAAATTTCTTCTATGGCATTCTTATTAACGGGTCTATAGTTCGCCCACTTATACATGAATTATTGTCATTTTCCACACTTTCGTACTCTCTCAGAGACCCGAGTCTTTTTTACGTGCCTCATCACACAACTTATATGCTGCAAACTCACCCACCTCAAGAATGTGCTCATTAGGAGACACGACTCCGAGATCCGGCTTCATAAATCTACTGGTCAATACTAGCTCCAATGCCTCGACAAGAATGGACATTAAGAGACTATATTTAAGATATTAATTTTATAATCAAATCAAGAAAGTTAAATTATAATCTGATTTAAATTGACCAAGAATACTTCTAAATTTTTTCACTTCTTTCAGGTTGAAGTCTGGAATATGTATATATATATATATATGAATTTTATGTAGAATTTATAAAAGTGTTCTTTTACCCGAAATAAATAAATAAATATGTATAATTTCAAATGATTACAATTTTCAACTTGCAGAATTGATGAAACTTTATAAAATAAATTACCAACTATTTGTCTACCTTGTCTGGAGATGCCCGAAAGGCCAAACGCCGCTAATCTATCGGTGGAAGCGCGCCGGGGGTCCAGAGGGCGGAGCCCCCTGGGGGGGTATGCGGCCAAAGGACGATGCCCCTAATTTTTCAATGTTGCATTTGTAATTAGTATAACGATGAAAATAACAAATTGTTACTCAAGCAAAAGTCTTTACCCGAAAATGTCTGGAAGGAAATTCAATGGTTTATGTAATGCAAAAATGAACTAATGTACCCGAATTAATCAACGATGTAAATCTTTAAATATCGAAAAGTAAACCATTGCTAAATTAATTTATTAGCCATTGCGATTTATCTTAATTTTAGTTTTGTAGTACATCGAAAGAATATTTTAAATTGGAAAATTAAAAAACTCTCGCTCATTCGTTTGCCACTAAGATTTTTTCATAACTTAGTCGTTGGTGCTATTGTTTTTCTTAGATAATGGTATTTTCCTCCAGTATGCTTTTATTGATATATCAAAATTAAAGTATATCACAAATGAAGCACATAAACTGTGTGGAAAGTGAAGAATGTACTTGAAAATAGGGAAAATACAGATTAAGAACCAAATACAAGCGAAAATGGAAAATTTGTAAATCCGCAAGAGGCATCGATCAACGAATAGACCTGAATGAAGACATATGGAGGAACAGAGAGAGCGAGAGAATGAGAGTGAATATTATAGATGAAAATGTAAGAGAAGGATATGAACGTGTCTAGAATTGCGTCTACGAAATAAAAGTAATCTTGATATGATCGTATATTATGGGAATGAACCTTTGAGCAAGGACAGTGTAAAGGCTTGCGGAATATTTTTTGAATTAATGAAAAAAATATGCAGACATGGCTTACTGTCAACTTTTCTCCCAGGGCGATTTCATCATATGTATAATTTTGTAAAAAATTAACAAATTAGACATTGTAAATATGAAAAGAAATCATTGAATGAAAAAAGTCGAAAGATTTCGTTTCTGGATCAGTATTAATAACAGTTCTAAGGACATGAATACCATTCACCTGTCGGCATTCGTATTCTAAAATATGATGAATCACTATTTCTTGCGTCGTACGTTTAATTCGTTGAACATTGAAAAGAATTCCTTCTGTTAAGATTTTATATAATTTCAAGTATGTCAAAAATAGAAGTCTTTTCAGTTGGAAGCTAGAGTATCTCAAATCCCGGATGTTCTATGTTCAAACTTCCAACGTGGCCGAATTCAGCGAATGAAAATCATTCGAAATAAACCTTGTTTGATACGATGAATCACTATACGTTTAATGTATCACTTCTCATACCAACCTTAAAACAAGAAATTGTTAAACTTCACCGAACCACAAATAACACATGCACGTCCACTTGTAGTGTGTAAATAATATTGTATGTCTAGTCTTGTAATATTGATCGAACACATGTGAAAGAGAGAGATGGGGCTACGGTGTTTAGGACGTGATTGTTATGTGAGAGAGAGAGAAAGGTAGCGA
>JAPYZR010001838.1:0-23386 GCA_030522945.1 Trichopria nigra
ATTTGTTGTTTAGGTTTAAGCCGGATTTTCTGCCTAAAAGCCAATACAACTTTCTTATTTTCAAATTTAGCTGTTTTCGTTTCATCCAAATATGCATTTTATAGGTATAATATTGAAAAATATTTTCATGTACAAATTTAAGAAAGTATACTTTGTAAATGTGAGTGATTTGAAATTTAGATTCAGCCATAAAATATGATAGAATCACCTCCGAGTTTTTAAAATAAAACATTTTAATACATAATGATATAAATTCTTTTATTTTGAAGTGTTAAATTAACACCAATATTTATGTACATTTCCATAATACTCTAAATTATAATACAGTTATACAAAGATACAGCGTGCTTTATTTGATCCCTTTCTAATCAGGGTTACAAACATTACAGTAGGAATTAAAATATTATGTAAATGTCTAATGTGTAACTGCAGGTGCACTCGGAGAGCCAACTACATCAATGATGTCAGCTTTTGCTTCAGTTTCAGTTTTTGGCATTAAGGCTGCAGGTATAGTAAGCGTTTTGCCTGGTGCTAAAGCTTCGTACTGATGCCTTAATGACTGCAATTCATAATCACATGTGTCTAATGCTCCTCGCAACTCATAATGCAACACAATGTCGCTACGCAAGTCGTTGAACTGCTGGCAAATCTGCTCCGTAGGTGGAGGATTTAATTCAAGGTGTAAAGCATTGAGCATTTGCTCGATTCCTTTCATCTTTTTCTGGCCTAAACTACTCGGTAACTTAATTCTCTGTGATCGTAACGTCACACCACTGTTTTTTATTTCCGGCCACTTTATACCTGCTGATTCCACTGTTTGAAATTTGGTTGAATGAGAAGTGTCTGTTTTACTCGGTCGGTTTCGTGATGAACTGCTGCTCTTTTTCATAGACTTTCGTTCATTTTTTCTTGGATCCGCTTGATGGTCAGCTGCTGTTATTAATTTTTGTAAATCTTGAGTTTTGCGATCTCGTTCTTTCTTGCGTTGTTCAATTTTTCTTAATTCAGTTAACAAAGTTTGTTCTTCTTCAACCTGCTCCGAGGTACGTTCAAACAACTTTTTCAATTGTTCTTTTCTACGCTTTTCATGATCGGCATCGAATACATACACTTTTTCAGTATGAGACTTGACTTTGGTTAATGCAGCACAAACTTGATAGTATCGTTCTTTCAACTCTTCTACAGTCCTGGCAGGGAATTTGCTGCGATCCCAACGATCTTGGATAATAATAAATCGAACATCAAATCGTCGACACAGATCAAACAGATGGTCTGTTTCAGCTCTTGTCCAACCATTAGTTACCAAATGTTGAACATATTCTGCATTGGAGTATGTTGGTATTGGAACTTTTTTGTTAAATTTGGCAAATGCATATTCTCCACCTTCATCTGCTAGACGTCTCCAGTGATGGAACACTGCACCATCTGTTCTCGCAGGATTTGTAAATGGAATCCATTTCCATGGTCGAACCTTCCGCATACCCAGCTTGGCTTTGGCTTGTTTATAACCTTTGCCAGTGTCAGTTGGAAATAATGGTGGTACATCATTGTTATCTTTACACAAAAGTGCGAATACTTCTCGGTGCATGCCTTCTGGCCTCTTCGGTACTTTACAATCGTTTTGTAACTTTCGTTTTCTTGACTTTTTATCCCCAGCAAATATTGATTCTTTTGAAACCTCAGCGGTTGTCGGAGCCTCTATGTCGAGGATATCTCGAACATCAGCCATTTCAAAGTATAATCTTGACAGTCAGCACTAGAGACTAAACAGAGTACAGGATGACGTTCTTCAGTATAGACAGCTACAGAGCAGAACACAATTTGTAATATTGTAAAACTAACTAACTAGAGTCTAACCACTAACTGCCAGTCTGCCACTAACCGAGATCAACTGAGCTCACCTGATGTGAATGTGAATGCTGTGAATTGCTGTGAATCTCGTCGGGTCGTCGGCGGACGGGCGGAGAGCCGCGGAGAGCCAACGTTCCCCCACTCCTACCGCTATGTCCGACGCACTGATCTATATAATAAAACTTTTCAAAAAGGGCAGCCAAGTTTTTGACAAGTCATTATGTGAGGAATGCTTAGAATAACGGTGTATAATAATGTCAATGTTATTGTTTGATTTGTTTTAAAATATTTTATATTTTTGGTAAGATATAAGTTTATTATATAAAATGTGCAATTACTTTGTATCCCTGGTAAAAATCGAACTGTACGGGAAGTGTACACTGGTCCAAATTACATTTTCTGTACATCTCGTGTACAGTTAAAACAGCGTTTAACTGTACACGCATGATTTCATGATTTTTTGTTTAGATTTATAATATTTTACTGCACTGACAAATATATTTGTTTTTGAAAACTTTTTTGATAATATATTTTTTGTAATTATTTTTTTTAATATTACTGTTTGGCAGAGTATTTTTGTAGGCATAATAAAGAACTTGGCGAATTTTTTTACATAAAAATGTTTTTTGGGGATATACTTACTCGTTTAGTAAATAATATAAGCTATATAGTCACATTATGTTAATCGGACAAAAAAGTACTACGGTTTGAGTGAAATTATACTTATTAAATCACCATCATTTTATTGATTAGCACCTGTATATATTAAAAAAAAGAAACTCTAATCGAGTAATAAACAATTATTAGTTTCTTTTATTATTGCTTTTACGTTTCTATTTCTGTAATTATATTTGATTATGAAGGAAGCAACAATTTGAATTTTTTAATAGCATATGCAATAGAAAATAATTTAAAACTTTAATAATCGCGTTATCTTGTTTGAACGAAGTAATTTCGCGCGTGCACGAAAAAACAAAAATCTCATTGGCTGAACGGTTAGGCTACCGGGTCTACCGCGCATGCACAACATTCTTATTCCACCATGGCCACCATGGGCACCAATTGGGCGCCATGGGTAAAGTCCCCGTACATATGTACTTATAAAGGAAGTGAAGCTGAAGCATCCTACATGATCCTATATACAGATTCTACCGATCCTACCAATCCTTCCATCATATATCCGATCCAATCCGATCCAGAAATCCTGCAAATACTATACATAACCCACATAACCTAATAACAAACGACCTAACCTTACCTAACATCCATAACATGCCACCGTCGCCACTACTGGTCGCCACCTACCACCTATCTAGCAAAATAAATCAATATATGTACGTATGTATGTAGTCGGTAAAACTGATTTAAAAATCAGCGGTCTGTACATATTGCGAAATATGTATATGTACATATTTTGCAAAATATGTAACTTACAAAGAAATACGATATTGCAAAATTTTAATTTATTTATATTATTGTTTCTTTATTTATATTAATTATGTGAGGCACAGACGCCACTGTAGGTATCAATTATAATTAGAAGGCTGTGGCAGACATCATGGTGTATTTCATGGTAGAAATAATTTCTCAAATTGAGCAAGCACATGCAAACTGCAATGTGCGACAGCGCGTATAGCTATAGCATTGTGGGAATACTATAGAGTATAGTGCATAGAATTACATTGTCTTGAATACATCTGTCAAAGAGTGTAGCAGTTATTACAATAACGACGTTAAGATATCAAATTATATTCAGGTACGCATAAATAAAATAAGTTCTTGTCATGTCTGCTTACAAAATGTGTCTTTATATATGCCCGTAAAGCCTGCAAAATCCCGATCGATGCATCACGTGTTTTATAGAGTGTTTTCAAAGTTGGATTTCTGTGCTCGTGGATATCCATTAAAATTATTACTTTTAAAAAAGTAAAATTATTACTTTTCAAAGCCAATACTTACTTTACTCATTGTGACAAGCAGCTCGAAGGGTCATTTTGCCTCACTTTGAATTCCCGGTTTTGCATTTATATATAAATATACTATGATTTAATATTTTTTCTTTATTTAAAAATAAATAATTTAATATCTTTCTGTAATGTTTTCAGATATGCGTCGTGGAGGAAAAAGGAAATCCTATCCTGAAAAGAGAGGAATAAATAAAACAAAAAAAAAAGGAAAATTTAATTTTAGACAAGCATCGTATATTAAAGAACGAGAGTTTAAGAATGAGGAAATTGAGAGTCGAAGAAAATGGTTAGAAGAAAATAAAGTAAAACGTCAAAAAATTGAAGAAGAAAGTTCTGAAAGCGAACCCGAAGATTCAATGAAAACATTACTGGATACCTTTACAGGAACAGGGCATGTGAAAAAGATGGACGTTGTCTCTGATTCAGAATCAAATTCTGAAGAAGATGAAGATGATGAAGAAATCATGGGAATAGACGTAGATGATGAAGAAATTCTGGAAGAAGGTGACAGTGATATTGAAGACATGCAGAAGGATGACGAAGATGTTGAAAATGAAAGTGAAAGTGATAATAGTGACGAAGAGGTGAAACACGATTCAAAAGGTGAAGCAGAAGAAGTTCAAGAAGAAGGAGAAGAAGAGGAAGAAGGCGACTCAATGGAAGAGAAAGATAGTGATGAATGTGAAATACACATCGAAGAATGTGATGAAGATGATGAAACAGAACGAGAAGATGCAGGCCATTGTAAGGATCCATTTTCTGTCCATCTTCGAAATGAATTGGATAATAAACTTTATGAAGTTTTATCAAATCCTCCCATTTCTGTTGAAAGACACGTTTTAAAGTGGCCAACTTTAAAAAATATTACATGTGACATCCCAAAAGTAGAATCGACAAATGAATCTACCAAATCCAAAGTTACTGTTTTAGAAGAACAGTGCTTTGCAAAATGTGGAACAGTTCCGGAATCTATTCATAAAATAAATTGGGATAAACTGTATATAAAATCACAAATTCAAGGAAACATTACTAGAGCAAATTATATGAATATAAAAGACAATTTGGATAATGATCCCAGTCCATTAACTCCCCTACAAAAGGAATTATTTTCTATAATTAACAACTATCAAGACTTGTTGTACTCTGAAAGAACTTTTTCAAATGCAGAAGAAATAAGATTTATTTACTGTTTGCATGCGATTAACCATGTCCTAAAAACTAGGACAAAAGTTTTACATCATAATGCAAAAATTCAAAAATCAAAACTTACAGGTGTAAGTGATATTCCTGATGAATATAGAGATCAAGGTCTTGTAAGGCCACGAGTTTTAATCCTAGTTCCTTTTAGGCACTCATGTTTGAAAGTGGTAGAGTTACTGATCTCTATATTAATTGGCGAGCGAAAAGGTGGATCTGTAATAAATCAAAATAGATTTATGGAGGATTTTGGTGGAGCTGAAGTAATTATGCCTAAAAAGAATCCCAAACCTGAAGATTATGAGTTAACATTTAAAGGAAACACAGATGATACCTTCAAGATTGGAATATCAGTTACGAAGAAAGCTTTGAAATTGTATACTGATTTTTATAACTCTGACATTATAATTTCATCTGTATTGGGATTACGAATGCTAATTGGTGCAAAAGGAGAAGCTGATCGTGATCACGATTTTTTAGCATCAATTGAATTGTTAATTATGGATCAAATGGATATATGTTACATGCAGAATTGGGAACATCTTATACATGTTTTGAATCATATGCATCTTCAGCCTAAAGAATCTCATGGTGTTGATTTTGGTCGCGTACGTAGCTGGTGCGTAAATGGTTGGAGCAAATACTACAGGCAGACTCTCATGTTCTCAAGTATCAAGTTACCAGAAATAAATTCGATATTTAGTAAAAGGTGTTCCAATTATGCTGGAAAAGTTATGGTAAATAATCCAGTCTTGACTGGATCTATTTGCGAGGTCACAATTCAAATACCACAAATATTTCACAGATTTGAAGCAGCAAATCATTCTCGCGTGAATAATGCCAGATTTGAATTTTTTACTACAAAGATTTTACCTCAATACAAAGATAGTATTATGAATCATACTTTGATCTACGTGCCTTCTTACTTTGATTTTGTCAAACTGCGAAATTATTTCGATGTAGAAGACCTTAATTTTGTACAAGTATGTGAATATTCTGAGGATAGGAAAGTTGCCAAAGCAAGGGACATGTTCTTTCACAGTGATGCACATTTTGTATTATACACAGAACGTTTTCATTTCTTTCGTCGAATACAAATGAAAGGAATACGTCACATTATTTTCTATGCGCCTCCAGTTATTCCACATTTCTACAGTGAAATGTGTAATTTAATGCATAACACATATCAAAATCCAAAATCTGGATCTGACAGTAATATGACAGTGACTATGATTTATTGTAAATTTGATGTTCTATCACTTTCAAGTATTCTAAGTACCGAGAAAGTAATGAAAATGATGAATTCGGACAGAGATGTTCATATGATAATAACAGGTGGATAATAAATATTTGTATGCGCATATGTACATATGTATAAAATGAATATATGAAATAAACATTTTTTATAATTAATTTCCTGTTATTATATATAAATTACCTTTTAATTTTATTGCAGTTCTTATATTGATTGTAAATAATATAAAACGTACTGTTTGAAAAGCAACGTAACATTCTTATACTTCTCTCATTAATAATAACATAAGGAGTATATGATAACATGAAACAACATAGTAGAAAAATCACTCGTGTAAAATATATCCTTCAAAGAAATAAATACAAGTGTACAATTTATAGGAGTTTCTTTTAGGTCTATGTATAATGCATAACAATCATCTCATACACTCCGGATTATCATCCGACGACAGAACATATACCTATATTAATAATTTATTTATTTATTTAATATTAAACAGCTGTAATATCTTTATACAAAATCAAACAAAAAAATAATATATTAGGTATATCTAACAAAATACTCATATTGACATATTTTAAGCGCAATAAAGCTTTATTGTGATTTATTAAAATATCAGTAAATTAAATCTGTGGTGATGGACATTTTATGTATGCTTAATGTCTTACTGGTGTATACTTTATACCACATCATACGGTATTAAAGTAAATTTTTGCGAAAAGGAGTATAATATTTTATCCAATCACGAGCAGCGTTTGGATTGACGGATTGCGTTATTGGTGCTGATATTCGCATACATACCTATATGTATGCATATTGTATATATATATATGATGAGTCCGCCCACGCATACTGATCACACGGATCACACTCTATACATACATACATACACATAAGCGCATGTGTGCATACAATTGTACTATCTATATACAACAGCATACTCACGCGCGCGCGAGATTGTACAGAATCTGAAAATCTGAATTCTGAAGAAGAAAAAGGACACTAATTTTTAATGTGCAATAGTGAATGATTAATAATTTTCTTATTGCTATCGCCAAATATAATTTCGAATAATTTTTCATGATGTCAGAACGAGATTATGCACCTTTAAGTACAGCTTGTGTGAGATCTTTAAATGACAAACTTTATGAAAAGCGGAAAGCAGCAGCTCATGAAATCGAGAAGTAAGGTTACATTTTCAACTGTGTGTGTATATATATACAAATGCAAATGCACACTATTTATTATTATATTTAATAATAATAATAATAATTTAATAACACATATATAAACATATAAAAATTTATCATGAATTTTGACACTTAGTACGACGAATTTATTTATCTTCATTTGGTACAATATCTATCAATTTCTTGGAATCTTATATAAATCTACTTCAACATATCTTTATAATATTTACCACAATTAAAAATTTTAATTAAAATAAAACAAATTCGTAATTTTCCTTAATTTTGACACCAAATATTATTTGGAAATTATAAGAGCGGAAAGACAATTATAAATTAAAATAAAGTAAAATAGGATGAATTTGAATAATGTATTTATTGTTAATTATTTTATAATTGCAGAATGGTTAAAGATTTTGCAGCACATAATAATACAGTTCAAATCAAGAGATTATTAAAAGTTCTCGGACAAGATTTTACTCTATCTCAAAATTCGCATGCACGAAAAGGTGGCTTAATAGGACTCGCTGCTATTGCAGTTGGTTTAGGCAAAGATACTGGTCAATATACCGAGGAATTAATTCATCCAATTCTTGCTTGTTTTTCTGATGCTGACCTTCGGGTCAGATATTACGCATGTGAAAGTCTTTATAATGTAGTGAAAGTTGCAAGAGGTGCAGTTCTTCCACAATTTGCAGATATTTTTGCAGCTCTTAGCAAACTTGCTTGTGATACTGAACAAAGTGTGAAAAACGCAACAGAACTATTGGATAGACTTATGAAGGTATAAAACATTCTTATTTATAGCATTATGATCCACGATAACGCAGATAGCAAAACAGCAGGTATGTCCACTTTTTTTCTACAACAGACCGGAAAATTGCTGAAATTGGCATATGTGTTGTCGGAAAAAAGTGGACGTACCTGCTGTTTTGCTATCTGGGAAGTTATAATTTAATTTCATCTAACTCTCAATTCAAATAATAATACCCTGCAAACACAAAAAGTAACAGTATGGTAACATTTATATAAATTTTACTGCAACAATTTTACTTGTAACACAAAATGTTACGTGTAGTCTTTATATACCTCTTACTTTTGTGTTTACTGTGATATTATTCAACCTATTTAAGTCTACAAATGGATATTTTCAGGATATCTTTAAGCATTCTTGTTTTATCTGTTAAAGAATGGAATCACCATATCTGAAGTTATATTTTGTACTCTTTCAAAGCCATAAACCAACATTTTTAAATCCTCTAAGTCTCATTTGAAAAGTTTATATATATATATATCTATTTAAAAAACCACAGTATAGTGGCCAAAGAAATATTTGATTTTCAAGATGTATTAATAATATTTAAATACTAATAATTAATTCAATCATTCAAAATGTATGATTTTTCGAGTACATTAACTTTTCCTTATTTTTGTTCAGGACATTGTAACAGAAAGTGGAATGTTCGATCTAGTTGGGTTTATTCCATTGATCAGAGAACGACTATATACAAAGAGTCCATTTAGCCGTCAGTTCATCATATCTTGGATATCTGTTCTGGACTCAGTTCCCGACATAGATTTTGTTGTCTTTCTACCAGAAATTCTCGATGGCTTATTCCGTATCCTGGAGGATTCAACCCCTGAAATTAAAAAAGTCACAGATTGTGTACTTGGTGAATTTCTATGCAGCATTAAAGCAAATCCATCGAGAGTTAAATTTGACGGAATGATAAATATTCTCATCCTCCATGCACAAAGCTCAGATGAACTTTTGCAGTTAACTGCAATTATGTGGATTAAGGAATTCGTACAGTTGTCTGGTCCATTGATGTTGCCATACATGTCTGGAATTTTCACTGCTGTCTTACCCTGCCTTTCGTATGATGGTGATGCGCGTCGCACGATAAAAGAGACTGCGACTAAAGTAAATGTCAGTTTAATGAACTTGATAACAATGGATATCGATGCGACGACCTCGCCAATAACATGGTATCAACCAATCAAGGCAAAAGAAAGAACAACAGAGGACCAGAAGGCAGGCGGCAAAACATTAGCTGAAAGTTTGGATTTGCCTAGTGTTGTTGAAGTACTCACAAAACATTTAATGTTGCATCAAACTTCTGTACAAACAAAAGTCGCAGTCCTCAGATGGATACGCCATTTGTTTACAAATATCCCAGACAAAATGTTTTTGCAGATGGAGGAACTGTTTCCAGTATTGATGCGCACAATAAGTGATAATTCAGATGAAGTTGTACAGCAAAGTTTAGTAGTAATGTCTGAGATTATAGGATCCAAATCATCGAATGTGGCTCAAAGCAAATATTTCACCAAGTTTTTGGTCAATTTATTAAGATTATTCGCCTCTGATAGGCACCTACTAGAAGACAGAGGAGCATTTGTCATTCGAGAACTCTGTGTGTTATTAAGTGCAGAGGATATTTATAAAGTTCTTGCTGAGATTTTAATGGAAGAACAAAATTTTAGGTTTGCTGGAATTATGGTACAAACACTGAATGTTATTCTATTGACAAGTTCTGAGCTCTTCGAACTTCGAAATAAATTGAAAGATTTAAACACAGAGGTATGGTAAACAGACATTGTATCGCTTATTATTTTATTTATCGTATCATAAATACATTTTGTACGCCTTATTAAACTGGCAAATTTGCTTCTACATACTATTGATTTCAAAAATATATATATATATAGAGGTCCGTTTACTGTAAAATTACTTTTTTTTATTTTACTATTTATTATCTATTATTCCCTGAGTCTATAATATCCTAATTTGTTCTTGAAGGGAACACATATTAAGTATCTCATCAAAAATGTGATCAAACTTTATCATTTCTAGAATTCTCACTGCATAATGTAAAATTTATTTTGCTTTGTTATAAAATAATATTAATCACATTGAATTAGTAATATTAAAAATAATATTTGTCAATTTACTATACATTTGCAATACTTAAGACTCAATATATAACGTACTTTCAACAATTTGTTATTCAGGATAGTTGTAAATTGTTCGTGAACCTCTACGAGTCTTGGTGTCACAATCCTGTAGCAACAGTATCGTTATGCCTACTCACTCAGAACTACAGTCACGCTTGTGAACTTGTGAAAGCATTGTATCCTTTACAATTTAAATATTAGTAATTTTAATGATGAAGAAAATTTATCCTTAATTAATAATCACAGTGGTAATATCGAGGTGACAGTCGAATTCCTCACTGAAATCGATAAACTAGTTCAGCTGATCGAATCTCCAATATTTACATGTAATTTTTATAAAATATAATTGTTGGCAATATTAATTAGTAATGATTCGTTAGCTGAGTTACATGTGTTAAATGTAATTACAGATCTACGTCTAGAGCTGCTTGAAAGAGAAAAAAATGAATCATTGGTTCGGGCCCTATATGGGTTACTCATGATACTGCCACAGAGTGAAGCGTTTTCACTATTACATAGGAGGCTGTCGGCTATTCCACCAGCATCGAATTTAAATGATAGACCTCATTCGAAGAAAGAGCCTTCTCTCCAAACGTGTACATCTTTGAAACACACAATTGACTTTCACAGATTACTCAAACATTTTAACGATGTACAAGAGAAACATAAAGAACAAAAGCACAAGCAAAGACAAACATTAATCATCGAAGCAAAAGAAATGAGTCACTTAGATGTTTGATCTTAGAGCTTTAGACAAGAATAATCATATTTTATAAACGATGGACTACGAGTTTGTCCACTCTGATGGAGTAAAATGTAAAATTTAAGAATTGTCAGTAAGTAAGCTATATTATATGTGGCCAAAATATTTTTTAATCTCTGTACATATTGTAGATAAAAAGATACAATGAAAAATTTCCATTTTTTCAAAAAAGTCCCATTTAAAAAAATGACGTAAAATTATATAAGTTTACCCTACTTTTGTTCTTTTACTCTTTTAGCCAGTATCGCTTTTATTTTCTATTGTGAATACTTTTGACCCAATTAATTGCAATGTCGTGCAAAATATTGTGTACAAAAGTAAAATCAATCTTTTTAATTAATTGTAGGGCTTACGCGTGTTCACAATCACATGCAATTACAAAAATAGAAGGCACTATTTTTAATTGTACATTTTAGATTCTAAAATATTTGAAACGATAGAATCGTCTACAATATTTAATGTTATTCGTGTTATTTAGAATATATTATTGCATTTTAAAATTAGTAAATTGTATAATTTACGGAATGCTACTTTTAAAATAGCATTGTACGAATGAAATGTTCATTAAAATATTTATTTTCAAAGCACTTATACTCATTTTTTACGTGAATTATGAAACTTAAAGCACTACACATTTTATAAACATCGCATATCTTGATAGATTATGTTTAGTTTAAATCAACTAAAAATCACTTTAGGACATTTTTATTTTTATGTAACTTTTTACGTGTCATTAATAACTTTTATTTTTTATGCTTATAACTTATCAAGGAAATGTAGGAGGTACGAAAAACACTTTAAATATATATATATTGTTTTTTCGATTTTTTTGTTATTTATTCATTATAATGCACATGTTTCGTGAAAAAATTAAATTCCATATTACGAAAATTAGCATTAGAGCTTCTCTCCCTTTCTCTCCTTTTTTTTTTTATTTTCCCTTTTTTTTTAGTTACAGTACAAAATTTACTGGTCGCAATCCTATTATTTCTTTTCAGTTGTATACGAGATTTTGCTCAAAAAATGAACGCCTCCTCAAATAATATTTTCCACATTCGTCGTCCTCGTCGAACCTATCGAGGAAAAGAAACAGCTATCTCTATCCCTGCCCTCCTTAAAGCTCGACTTAGGATGAGATTCGTGAAAGACGGCGATACTAACTTTTCTGCGTTTTTTACTCTTTTTTTTTTTTTTTTCTTATTTTTTTTTTGTTTGAAGGTTTCTAATCGTTTTACAATAGCTTCTACAAATTCCACTTTGCTCGGTGCCATGATTATACAACACTCGCCTTCGCTTTTACCGTGAACTGTTGCAACCAGGAGATGAAGAAGTTCAGAGTTTCAGGCTCCTGTCGATTACCAATAGCTTTTTTTTCACTCCGAGCTACTCCCACTCGACTTTCTAAGTTTGTTATTGGCTATTCTTGACTTTGAATTTCACTCCACACATGCATCGTAGTTATTATTTTTTCTTTGCACAGTCAGCCGTATAATTCTCCTTTCTCAATGGATCGTGAAACTTTCGCAGAAGCTGAACTTCACAGAGATGGATACGACTAACTTTCTTTTCGTAGATCGAAGAAGCGTTACAAAAGTATTATGCTTAGACTAAAGAACCCGACGAAAGTTTTCCAATCCGACTGTCCCATTTGTCAAACTTTTTCGCCAGGTACGACTCGCAATGTACGATATTATGCACACAGATCACAAAGATTCGATGCGGGACATTATCGATGAAGAACTACAAAAACAAGAAACTAGGAAGATCGATACTTACTCGGAGAGGAACGAGTTCTTTCGATGGTACATATGGAGAATATGAGTAGCAGTTCGCCTCCCACAGACACGGTAAGAAATTTAACAAAAAATAAAACAATGATTGGCACAAATAAGATTGACGCAATTCTCAATATAAACGAGATTTTACAAAGAAAATTGTATACTTTATTTCCTGCGGACGGTGCTACAAACTAAAATTTAAAAAAAATTCATGCAAAATTGTATACAAAACACTATTTTCACTTTCTCGACGGATCGCATGTGCGTTGTCAACCGAGTTCTGGACGACAGAGCCGGAACGAGTGCCTCTAAAGAAGTTCTGTCGACTTTTTCTCGCCCTTCATTTCATTAAACATCATTATAGAGTGTTGCTCGGTTTAGAGTCGACAATGAAACTTCTCTCGAGTCACGCGAACCCTCGGTCAGTCCCTCGTTATTTATTCGAACGCACGACGGGTACGACAAGTGATGAAAATTACAATTTCGTTTCTACCTAGAAACGCCGGTAAACCCACCAGGGGTACGACGCGAACGCTATTGCTAGTAATCGAGCGAAAGTATTTTTTCGTTTTTCTCTTTAACAATGATTGACACGCATCGTCAGGAAGCTGAAGCTATCTCATCGAAATGCGAATTTCTACTCGTATCGTCGCTCTCGAGTCTATCAAAATGGCTCTCCGTTCCATTCTGTTTATATGTATAAAAATTTCCGACACGTGAATTTCGTTGCTCGCCAGCTTTCGAAATTACATTCGAAGAGGGGAAAAAAAAAAAAAAAATCTGCCGATAAGAAGAAATATCAAAGAATATCAAGGGGTAAACAAAGCAACGCGTGCAATGTACTACGAGCCAACGAGTTAGTTTTTCGGGGATAAATCAAGAAAAACATATGAAACAAGAAATACAAAAAACGAGAACAAAAAATAATTCACCATCTGCGCTTTTTCTCCCCAACGAAATTTTCGCCAATGATCTTGGACCGCCAAATCCCAACGCTCCCATAACATTTTCTGTTGCATCTAACACGCTTGTGTATTGGAATTCGGTACAATCTCTTTTTTTCGCCTACTTTCGATCCTATTATGTATGCTGTTTACGTTTGCATTCTAGTATGGCCGTAAATCTCGCGATTTCGTCTCGAGAGCGAGCGCGGAAATCGCCGATTTACGTATACATCGGCATTGAAACCTTTTGCACCAAAAATATCTTATTTCTTCCACTCTACGAAAAAAATGTAAGATTAACATAGGTACGCCGACAATTAGCATCGAGAGCTGAAATTACGGTAAAGTACTTGAAGAGCTTAGTGGAACTACTAATCGCAATAGTGAAGCTAGAAAATGGTAGAAAGTCTCAATTTGTAGTCGCTACGAACAAAAGTAACAAAAAACGGACTTTTTAGTTACGCGCCCTGGTAAAAATTGGAATGTTCGAGGGATGTACAGGCGTCCAAATCACACTTTAAAAGACGTTTCAGCAGTGTACATTAACTGTATCATAAGAGTGACTTGGAACCTTCGTAAACCCCTCGTATATTCCGATTTTTACCAGGGTGTACATCGCGTTTTCCCCAAATCGCTCGATATCGTGGTAAGCATCTTCAAGTACATACCACAATTTCGAGTTTCTTTCGTGGGGAGACTGTGGAGTAGTGTTGCTGGTATCTTTCTTTCTCATTCTCTCTCTCCTTTTTTTAGATTTTTTAGCAATTGTTTTATTTTGTTGTTGTAGTTGTGTTGTTGTTGCTTTAATTGCTGCTGCTGTTAGTTGCTGCTGCTGTCGGTGAAACTGACGCTACTCCGTCGCCTCATTTGATACAACAGATCTTGTTGTTGTAATCGAGAGGGATGGTGTCTTAATGGTGGCGACGATCGACGTTGGTTAAGCAGTGCTTTCTGTAGTGGTGATGGGGTTGATTGTGGTGTTACTGTTCTGCAACGGCTGACTCTCTTGGACCAGATGATACCTTGACCATTTCCTATACACACAATTATTCATGATAATATTGCAAAAATCGAAATAAATTTAAAATGGTGTTTTATTTTTGTTTTCGCAATGTTAATAAAATTTTAAGAACACCAGATACAGTTTTTCGATATTTGCTTTAAAGAAGAAATTTAATTATTATATGTAAAAAACCAAAATTCTAACGTGCAATTGATAATCAAAATTCTATTGGGAATGGAAGCGAAGAGTTTTATATAACTGACGAGACATTACCTCAGTCCGCATGACAATGACTTCCGTTGATACAGCCGCTTCCACCTTCTGCTCCGGCTGAAAAGAGTACAAGAGATACGTGCAGCAGTATGTGCAAAGCTTTACTACAAGAGGTCAGAATGTCTATCCGTTGTCAATCAATCATAATCATATCAAATATCACATTATCATTCTGCAATTTAATAAAATTTTGTTAGAACTATATATAATCCTAATAACCCAAACTACTGATCAAATGTAACGAGATCATTTGCAAAAACATTAATTAATTTGACAACGAAAACATTATTCTTTAAGGGTGTCTATAAGTATAACAGTTATCAAACTAACCTCGCAATAAGAAAAATGTAAATTAAAAATGATTGAAACGTTTATTTCAAATTTGGGCTTTGGGTGATTTTCCACATAACATATATAATCCTCAAAACAATAAACTACTTTATTTTCCAAACAAGAGACAATAATTTATTTCGGATAGTGCTGAATTAATTTCGTACCAATGTCATGGGAATTTTGGAATTAAGAAGCATTTCAATCATTTTCAATTACATTTAATATATTTTTTAACTTATATTTTTCTTTTTTAAGCGAGGTTAGGTCTGTAACTGTTCTATTTTAGATCTGCCAAAACAAATGTTTCATTTTGTACTTTAGTTTTTTCTTTTTAATTACCAAATAATAATATTACGATATTACTGCAGTATATAATTCTCATCCACTTATACAAAAATATGTTTCTTCATTGATCTCGCAATGAGTTCTAATAATGTTTATTGAACGAACGAAACAAATATTAATACTAAATTGTAAACAATAAAAAATCAAAATGGAGAAATTATATAATAAAAAACTCAAATTTATCTGAAACGAAACAAACTAAAAGAGTGATAAAATAATATAAGAACATAGCAATGTGCAGATAATGAATATAATTCTACAAGCTTGCCAATGAAGCGATTTGTTGCAAAAGGGCAATTTCTAATTTTCCGGTTCTAAACTAAATCTATTTTTCACTGAAAAACCGGTCAAACATTATTTTTGTGCACTTCACAAAACGGCACTTTTGATAACCATATCAACATGCTACCACTTTACTAGCACTCTAACTTAAAAATGCTTAAGAATAACTCGTAAAGATCTAATACGTAAACTTTCGTCTAATTCTAATGTATATGCATTTAAAGATCACAAAATACATATTGTAGAAATATATATTTATCTTTTGTAAAGGTGATTTCTTATTTGCTTTATTTTAAAACATGAAAATAAATTAATGTAAAAATAGAAGGCCAGAGTTTGCGTTACACAATGAGACGAATTTTGAAATGTGAAATACCCCTAATATTAAATAAAAGAATGTAATAATAATAATCTTCCATTAGACGAAAATTTCAGTATTTATTGCAAGTATTACTAATTAATGGGCATATACTAACAGTGATAGGTTGAAAACTCGGAAAATAAAGAGAGAAAAACTAAAGAATATTTAACAATTTGATAAAGTGACATGGTTAAATTACCTGGCCATCCTGACTGCGGGGACGCCTCTGTGGGCCGCCGCCTCTGCCGCCGCGGAAGTTGCGACGGAAGTAACGACGTGGTGGACCTCCACGACCGCGTCCACCTCCGCGAGATCCGCCGCCTTCTCCGGCACCATCGCCGCCTTGTTCGTTACCTTCTGCGCCGTTTTCACCCTGTTGTAGAGCAGGTGGCCCCGAACGACGGCCACCACGGTAATTGTAGCTATCGAAAATGCGCCGAGGCCTGTATCTTCGCTGCTGGCCGTTACCTTCGCCTGCATTAGCCTCGTCACCAGTCTTTCCTTCGCCTACAATCATAACTCGTACGATTACTCAAAGTTCTTTTTAAAATAATTAATTATATATCTCGAAATATTAAAATTTACCAGAT
This sequence comes from Trichopria nigra, assembly GCA_030522945.1. Classification (NCBI taxonomy): domain Eukaryota; kingdom Metazoa; phylum Arthropoda; class Insecta; order Hymenoptera; family Diapriidae; genus Trichopria; species Trichopria nigra. Next base: position 17,088 of record JAPYZR010001838.1, read on the forward strand.
TCGTATCCTTCTTGGCCTTCACGAGGTCTGCGTTGAGATCTTGCTCCTCCTCCACGTCTTTGGGTGAACCACTGACGATAGCCCTTGCGCCTGTCAGAGGCATACTGCGATCCCTTGACGGCTTCTCCGTCTGGACCGGTCACATTGGCCGCTTCATTGCCTTTCTCTCCGATCACCACATCAAACTCGACGATCTCTCCATCGCCCACACTCTTAACGACTTTTTTCGGATTGTTCTTAACAATGGCTGACTGTTAATGAATAAATTAAAATGTCATTAACAATCAATGTTTCAAAAACAGTGTGTCAATATATATATTTACAATTTAAAACGATGGTTTACCTGATGGACAAACACATCTTCCTTGGTATCATTTCTAGAGTTAAAACAAAAAATAATACATTATATAAATATAATTAAATATAAATAGAAAAGAATTAAATAATTGCAGTATAACATAAAAAAATATTGCCTTTAGTGAGAATTCTAACTACCATAATTCTTATGAGCAAACTTTACAGGCAACACGAGCTCAATGAAGGTTGATACAGGCATACGAAAAAGAATGCCACAACTTACGTAACATCAAAAAGAAGGCACTATGTATATGCACGTGTACTTTGAAACCTTGATTTTTTAACGTGATAGTTTAAAAATTGTCTGTGCATATATATTTGGTTCAGAAAATAAAAGTTCAGTACAACTGACTACTTTTCAAACGAACTTATTTACTGCATTTTCTTTCTTTTTTTTCTTGCCGATTAAACTTTAAATATAAAAATTACTCTTTCTATTCAATTTTTCTAAACACTTGACATTATTACGTACTGAGTCTTGAAAATTAAATTTTCCTAATAAAAAGGTGTTTTTCAAAATTTTCTCAAATATATGCGATGAAAATAGACGGTTTTTTAAAAATCGACTACAACGTAGTTTTCGTCCACGATAAAAACTACTTGAAAACGCATGAATGCGAAATAAACGCGAACGTACGCAAAATCGCTTACAATGAAGATAAAATGACATTATATATAGCGTTACGTATGTATATAGATTGACCTGCGCGTTTTGTAAAACATCAGGCGGATTTATGACGGTCATCATTATCGACGCTCCAAATTATGTCACACGCTCTCCTGCCGCTCGGATTGGCTTCCCTTTCATCGCGTATATATCTTCGAGACCTAACTTCTATTACAGCGTTCAGACTTAAAGGCTTCCGCTCAGCCTTGCGCGAAAAATCGACGCAAGGAGGTATTAATAATGCATATAGAGAAATTACGTACATTGTATTTTCTGCAGGATGACTTTAAAAGTAAGAAATTGTTTTTTAAATTTCAAAGTACTATAGCGTGTACACGACAAAAATCGAAATGTGAATAATGTAGTTTTCCTTAAAAAATCGTGTACTATATTAATATATGCATTTCTTTTTATATTACATAATGCGATAAAAAAGTAGAGTACATTGTAATGAGTCTTACATAAACGACTTATGGGTTTAAATTGTATTTTAGTGAATTTTAATGTTACATAATCAAAACATAATGCTCATAGATAAAGTATCTAAACATCTGTTTATTCGATCAAAGGCAATAAAGCAAAAACGCATATTATAAAATAAAGACTTTTTACGTTAATAATTTAATATGCGGGAAGTAAACATTAAAACTTTTGACGTGACAAAAAAAATAAATACACAGATTATAAATAGAATCTATTTAAATCCAGAAGAAAAAATTAATATATTATTTTCACTAATAAATGAAATGTAAATAACAAAACTCTTACTTTGATAAAATTATTAATATATAACCTTATTTACTTAATATTGAATTAATATAATCCAATACCAGTTCGCCGATGTCGTCCTAGCTTGCATGAAAATGTGTAATATCTATTTTCAATGGCATTTGACTATATATATATCCAGTAAGTTACTTTTAAATCATTTTAAAATGGGACATTGATGTGTCAAATGCAGAACAAATATTGAATAGAAATATTGAAGTGAAATAGGAATTACTTAAATGCATCTTTTAAAATGTTTAACACAATTACTATCACATTTACGAACAGATTCATTTAAATGGTTCTTAAATTCTATTGTGGAAGAATATGGAGGCACTTTTGGTAGATTGCCAAAGAAATAGGGAGCCTAGAAATAGCGTCAGCAAAGTACACGCAGTGATACAATGTGTGAAAAGTGCCTGTTCAGTATAGGTTTTAAATCATCTCATATTGTCTAATGAGCTTCAACATTTAGACAATATTCACATATTTTGGATCACTATTTTCAATAATAAATCGAAATCTTTGGGTTAAATAAAATGCTACTTTTACAAGCGCTGTAATGATTCATAAGAATTTTGGCATCCAAGCATAAAAGAATAAGACTTTTTTCATTTTTTTTTTTTTTTTGTTAATGCATTGTAATGTTACTTGCCTGTTGATAAATCCATAACCATTTTTCACATTAAACCACTTTACAGTTCCGGTCACTTTGTTGGCTGAAATAAAAAAGATTAAAAGATTAAATAATTAAAAGAAATGCAAAATTAACTTTTAAAAAAAGTAATCAATGTATTTTCCTCGGTAAATTTGTCATCTTCAAAATGACAGAAATTAATAGATTCTCAACTTTAAGGAAGAAATAAGACTATGATATTAATTTAGAATGACAAACAAATGTTTATCAATAAACTGTTCAAACTTTAACAAATATATTATATGGATTTTACAAAAGTTCATATAAATGAATTCTTTAAATAGATATGCACGAATTACATGTCAAGTTATTTTTAGATACTTGACTTGCTTAAAATATATCATTTTCCTAATCACAATATTACATCATATTTCTGTGTTCCATTATTCCAGAATATCAATTTGTAAGGTTTTAATACACTATATTTGAAATATTTTGTAAAACTCAAGTGCAATTCTGTTGTATTCAAATATCAATGTAGACGATATTAAAATGTATTATTTTAGTTAGCGTCATTGATAAACTATGATTATAATGATAAAATTACACATAACAAATAAATTTACCGAGAATCACTGTACTACATAACAATAATGAATTTGTTCCTCGTACACTTTATTTATAACGGAGAATTTTATTAATGTTATACGTTACATTAAGTAATATTAGATATTATATTGACATTATTGTCACACACATACACAAACACGCGAGAATATATATATATATATAACATTAAATATGTAACATTGCTATTGTACTTGACAGTGTATAAAATAATTATTATCTTGGATTTTGTACTTTATTGAGATTGCAATTCCTCTCTTTACTCTTTTATTAAAATAATCAATTTCGTTCAAAATTGTAGTCAAATTTTATAAAAAAAAACTAAGCTTCACGTTTCGTAAAAAAAAATTGAATGTACCAAGAATGTATGAGCACCAAAATTACACTTTAAATGCCGTTTAAACGTATGGTAATTGCAACACTTTTGAACAGATATAATTAATGTCTAAAAAATGAAAATCTCATGTTCAAATTGACTACATTCCGACTACATGAATAGGAAGAGCTGCATTGTTTTATTTCACTCTTTCACTCTGTCATAGTGGTTTTTTCTATTTTGTGTATAAAAAGGGATATGACCAATTCGTTTTTAAGGCAATGACAATTTATCATCAATCTTCTACAATTTTATAAAGTACTATTTACTATTAAGAAGTTTAATGACTTTAGAATAAGTTTTACACAATTTGTGTAATCGATTTTCATGTACCTAAAGGACATAAACAAATAACAAATATAAGGTGATCATAATTTGTTATTCTTGTAAATTATATTATATAAACAAGAAGTGAAACTAGCTTTATATAAAATTGATCATGTTTGGATACTACGAATAATGAATGAAAAAAATAAACAAATACTTAATTGACAATATATGTTGATTTATACAATTAATCAACAATGCTCCATTTTCAATAACAACTTATATATATATATTCTCAATAAATGAGCCAACAATGCAAGTAATGAGGAATATTCAAAACTAAAGCAAATATTATTGATTTGCATAGATTGTAATTACATTTATTACATTTATTATCAAACGAAATGAATGGCAGATTTGAAAATGTAGCGAAACACGACAAAGAATTAATGAAATTAATGAGTAAGCAATCATAGACATCCGACAATGACGTACATCGCACATTTATTAAACAAATTGTATCAAGATGATTCAAACGAGATGAAACATAGAAGAAATATTAATGAATTTTCATCTTGTGATTTTGCAAAGATGAAAACATAACGGAGTCTCGGTTTATGCTCATTATATATACACACAGAATTCCATCATCTGTGTGTTACCATATTAGTTCATGAATATTTTTAAATTTCAACAATTCCACGTGTCCGTTTTCTTAAATAATAGTCGTCTAACATTCCGTACGAAATGGCGCAAAGAGCGGATGCCCCTACCGCAGAACGGCTTGCGCGATTATTCAAGACTTCCCGATTAGAATTATTCCCAAACTATATACGAGAGCCGACAATCGGAGTCGACGCGCAAAAACCCCGAATGCCGTGAAATGAGATCATTCACCCATCTTCTCGATACGGCGCCCATTTCATTGGCTATACGTGTATTCGAAAGACGGCAAAAGAACAATTAAACGTAAACAAGCAGAATTGAAGCGGATTTCGCGTAAAATAATTGCAACCAAAGTTGAAACCAAAAAACGATGATGCTCCCTCCGCGAGAGCCAACGACCCCTAAAAAACTTTGAAATCCGAACGTAAGGCGTAACGCGAGAGGCGAGGGGGAGGTGGGTGGGTGTTGGGGGGGGGGGGGGGGGGGGGGTGGGAGAAACGCTGGGTTTTTTTGGGGGAACAACGCGGGTTTGGAAATAAAAAGGGCCGCGGGGGAAGGGGTGGGGGATGGAGTCACGACCGCGTGTCTCCGAAAAAAGGGTCGGCCGAGAGACGGAGAAACACATGCGAAAAATTGACCGATTTGGCCCCCCAGAGATGCGACTGACGGGCCGTTCGGCTCTGAGGCAATCGTGATAGGGTCTCCGAGTTTCGAGATGACGAAACAGCGCGACTCCGAAAAGAAGGTCGTTGGCAAAAATCGGCGAAATCGTCGAGCCGGCCATGTGGTCGGGGAGCGCGTCTGCGTCGGGAAACGCGCCATTACGGTCGCGCGCGGAATTTCCCCTGCGGTTGGCGTCGAGGCGAGAAATTTATCAATAACAAATTCGATTCTTACCGATGACCGTTTTTAGCTGGACAGCCGCCTTGGGTTGTTCGGGCTGTTTTTCCGGGTCAGCCATAGTGGTGGTGAGGTGGTGGTGGTGTTAAGGTGTTGGACACGCCGCTGCCGAGCCAAGATGTTACCGTCTTGCTTCTTGCACTGTTAGTTCCCTTCTGAGCAATTCTGCCGAATTCCTCCGTTCCTCGATGCTCGCTCTTCTCAAGATGGCGTCCAGGGCAACGGCAAACAGTATTCCAATGTATCGCGAGCGCTGAATGGGCCGATGCGCCCGCACAGCTGCCAATCGCCATGACGGCATTTTTAAACAAAGCCGCCTATTGAAGACCGGCCGGAATTCCGCGGCTATAGTATCTATTGTAATGTATATACGCACATTTCGCGCTATAACGTTTTCGACGCGACCATCACAGTATAGGCGATTACGAATATATAATTGTTCATATACACTTGTTTTCCAACGCAAACTTTATTCAAGTACATATAGAAATATGAAATATACTTTGTGCACGTGTATATAGATAAATAAAACAAATGATATAACTATATATATATAATACGCCTCGCGAACGATATCGATATATATATATATATAAATACATACATGCATACAACGAATTTACCTCCATAGAAAAGCGCACTTTATATGATGCGTGCATATTGTTGATTTTTGTCCTGATTTTTTATGAACTCAAAAAGGGCCCTTAATGAAGTGCATAAATACAATAAATGAGCTCAGCACTCGACGTTTATACTATACACCTTCAATTGGAGTATATATGAATCAAAGTGACTCCATTTTTATATATACATATATATGAATTTTTATTTCAAGAATGATGCATTTTTTCGAAAAACTTCAAGAGAACATTTTTATTTGAAATTCAACGTATCGTCATATACAGGGTGTCCCATTTTAATCTATCGGTGGCAGTAGTAACTCCGAGGGGGGTGGTTCAATCAAAAAACGTTTCAGACAAAAGTTGCAGGGATTGAAGGGGGACATCGAACGGTGACCTTGACCTTGACCTTGA
>JAPYZR010001839.1:0-63412 GCA_030522945.1 Trichopria nigra
CTGATATCAAACATGATTCAGTTATACATTTTGCAACTTATATTGCAGATCAAATTGTAATTAGATTTGTATACGTGTAACGAATGATGTGCTGAGCGCCTGCGGCCGAGGGCCGCAGTCGCGAAGTCTATACAGTTATTGAGGCCCGAAGGGCTGAATCAGGAATCAATCTTGCGAGCGAAGCGAGCTGCGCGCATGTTTATCGGAAAATCGCGACATATGTCGAGTGAACTTACGAGTGGCATCGTCTTCAAATTGCTTTGAGTGAATGTCAACCCATTCTCTAGATTTCACTCTCAAAGAGTGAAAATTGAGCTACTCTTCGAAAAAGTGAATTTTCACTCTACATTGGAGTGAGTCGAAGAATTTACACTCCAAGCAGAGTGAAATTACACTCTTTAAGAGTGACATTTCACTCCTTTACATCAGGAGTAGCTCGATTATCACTCTTTGTGGAGTGAATTTCACTCCAAGAAATTTAGAGAGCCAACACACACAGTGAATCTTTCTAATCGATCGATTCAAGAAATTCAAAATGTACCATTTATTTATGTTTTCATGCGAACCGGCATTTTTGTAAGTTACACATAAGCGATAATATGAATGACAGGATTTTTCAACTTAATTTTGATGAAATACAAAATTACATTTTTGTTTCTGATATGAAAGGGATTTTGCCCCAGGAAACGAAATTATAATATATAAAAATGCAGGAGAGACCATTATTTATGGGTATATATCACTATCACGAATTATAAGTGCATTGACGAAATGATTGAAGTATATATACATGTAAATACCGAAACGGTTATTGATGCGTCTCGTAAGTTATTTATGGACGTTTCAATTGTTCAAAAAATATATATACAATACAATTTTTCAAGTAGATCGTATATATGTACTTCCTATTTCTTCTTCTGTATTGATAACAAACAAAAAAAAAATACTTTTTGTAATTGTGTGCGTAAAGTTAGTGTGTAAAGTACTTAATTTAGACGACCTATTTCCGTGCGTAAAGTCAACTTTTATGCACGCTGGAAGATGACATAAGCGTAAAGTGAAAAAGTCGCGTGTAAAGTTTCGATACTATGCTTTATTTAACTTTACGCATAACTTGTTTATTTCACGCATGACACCACCCAAGCACTAATATGAGGCATCTAAAGTAATTTAAGCATTATCTTTACTCGCCCAAATACAAAAAATTGTAGGATACCCACTCGTGCGTAAAAGTACACTTTACACCCTATCGTTAGGGTAATGCACTATTGTTTTGATTGTTGTACTTGATAATATAAAAATCACTCGTTTCTGACGTTTATTCGCGGTTAAATGGAAAAATTTTAATTTAGATTTAAATCATTTCTTGTCCATTTTTTAATAAATATTAGTGAATAATTATTGGTAATTGAACTAATTAAAAAAAAAAAAAAAACGAACTCTTTAACGTTTCGACCGTTTATTACAGTCCTCTTCATATATAAAAACCACATATATATAAATAAATAAGAAACTAACATACAGACCTATCACTTCGCCGTTTAAAAAAAAAATGGGCTTTTACTTTTAATTTTTTTGTTTTTATTTAAGTTTAATTATTTAAGTTTTAAATACGCCAATAGATGAACTCAACATCGTTCATAAGGTACATATTTTTTATTATATATATTTTTTTCTCTTTCTTCTTCAATATTTACACAGAGATTTTTTCATTTATAACATTTTTTAATAATGTATTTACTTTTAGAATTTTTTTTTTTTAGGAGGACTGTAATAAAAATAAAAATAAACAATAAATAAGAATGTATTCAAAATCTTTATCTCGAGAAAACATTATAATCTCTTAATTTCGAAAATGTTTACTGATAATCTTTCCTCTCTTCAACTTTTCAACCTTTAAATACAATAAAACCCCTCGATACAATGAAGCTTTAAATCTCGATAAATAATTTTGTAATGCCAAAGATTTTAAGTCTTCGTCAGAGTGCGTTTTTAACTATTTCAAAAAATTCTGTAAACTTATTACCTTTGAGTTCGATCCCTCTCTCTAGCATTTGCATAGTATCGCCGTTTGCCCCGTTCGTGCTTCTTTCTCCCTGCAGCCATTTGATATTACAATTAATCAATATTTGACAGCGAGTTGATAAAAAACTTTTAGAATTTCGCAGCCCACCAGCGCACACGGTACATATATGATGGAGTCGAGCTCCAGACAGTGGGTCCTCTTTATGAATGAGTCAGTCCCGGTTGACCATTATATTTCCCCGCCTTACAATTTTTCCCTCCAGCATGCCTCAATCATTATGGCTCCGCCTTTGTTTCAGGGCTGTATACACGAGTGATGCTTTTTAATGTTGTGCTAACAAAAAAAAAAAAAACAATATCTAAATCGTTATTGCTAAACGCGATTTTACTTTCTTCTCTTTCGATTCGAAACGGTGAAATTTTTACCGTTTTAATCAGTAAACCGATGTCGTTGACTGATGTTGGATTTAGGATATTATTTGCCATTTTGTTATTAATAAAATGCATCCACCGGGTGAACGAAAAAATGACCGAATAGAACAGTAACAGTGCGTACTGTAGTACAGTATAGTTTCCCGACATAACTCGATAAATGCTCATCAAATATCCAATTATTTACATTTATTATCTATTAACACATTCAAGACAATTTCGCGAAAATATGTACTTATACTGTTTATATTTATCTTTTATTCATCGATACAATATTGGCACGCGTACGATGAACAAATACTTGGACGAATAATTCGGTTTCTTGCAAATCCTTTTTTTCAAGGTCATTTTTTCATCAGTCATACGCGTACATACGCACCCCTGCACAACGTTTTTCCGGGTTGCACGTGCGATAAGCCTTACGCCATGCACGTGCGCGTGTTGCACTCCCGCACACAACGAGCGCGTATAGCCGCACGCGGACGCAATGTCCCCTACTGTTAGGTCCAATTAGAATCTTTTAAGCGTCTCCGCCGCCATTGCTTATCATTAATTTGTAACGAATCACCATCCACGTGCGCAAATTAAGAGACTCGCGTACGGACAACGAAACCGCCCTTCTATATATATACATATATACAATAATCACGCATCATTATCCAGATAACACAATAGCGGATACTACCGCTTTTTTCGGCAACACACCGGCAAACAATCGGAATGTTTGACTGTTTTGCAATACACACCTAAAAAAACTTTTTTAAACGTTCCAATAATGATTTTTTTTTTAATTCCGACATGGCGAACGCGTCGATTTACGTAAACTGAATTTGCATTGATAAATTTGTTTGTACAATTTATGTTACTTCGACCCGCACCGTACGAATCGCTCCCGGACGGTGTCTCAATGTTAACATTTGCTTTAGTCAATTCACTTAGTTAATTCAGAAAGAAATTCAGGTAATTCAACCTAATCGACGATTGGAGTGAGTATAGGTGACGATATTTTCGCAATCACTTTTGTAATCAATAATTTATTTTTCTACATTTTTTTGTTTTTACATGTTCGAAAATATAAGTACTGCGAAGTGTTATATTTAAGAAGCAATTTACTTATTTGACATTGTTCATGTTCTTTCACACGGTGTTTTACAAAAAAAAAAAAGTAACATTGATTCACGTAAAAAACGCAACATATCGATAAAAAAAAAAAACGAAATAGACAAAAAAAAAGTACCACATTCAAACACAACTTTCGAACAATCTTCGCGCGTACACCACGTAACGGATTACACATTTTTTCACAAGTTTTTTGAATCGGAATCTCAGCCACGCGGTAAATTGCAATAAAAAAAAAACAAAAAAGAAAGAAAAGGGAGTCGAGTTAAGAAAAAATCCAAAGAACCTTACAAATTATTCATAAGACTATACTTGTATTCCGTATATATATAAAATGCTATACAATATAAATCCCCACAAAAGTTTAGTTAAATTCAAAATATAGATTGCTAATTTTAATGTGGCACTCGTCCAGTATTTGGATGCGACTACGGTTTGACAATTAATTCCATAGTTTATTTTTCTTTTGTTTTTTTTTTTTTTGTATTAGTGGAAACCGCCGCAAATATGTATAATGCTCAAATTTCAGTAAATGAAACCCAAAAGACGTTAAACTGTTTTAGGAAAAACTGAGCTTATTTTATATGTCACTGAAAAATACGTTTTTTTTTTTTCTTTCTTTCTCTCTTCGAAACTAGCAAAATTTATCTTTTCAAGAAATCCCTGGACACACGTGAATCTAATTTCTCTTTTGCTTCGACCGATAACTTTCTCTATTTGTCGCGCTCGTATTCATTCGCCTTCCATTAAATCACATTCAATCCTCGTTTACTTAATACATGTTAATTCTACACTTTTTTACACGAACCTTCTGCACGTTCATTGTATCGATCTACCGATTGTACGTTAGAATACTGGCAATCCAGAAGCTAACAACACAAACGTAAACGCACAGTTACCAAAAATATTCACTAAGTGTTTAAGTTAAGTTGCACATAGTTAATCAATAATGGAACTTACTTATACGCCATCGCGGTCTTAAAATTAAAACACGTCGAAGCAGTCATTTTATATATATAAAAAAAAAAAAGAAAATAATAATAATAATAAAAATAATAATAATAATAGAAATATATCAACACCATTCTCTAAAAAATGATTTACATTCGCAGAATCGAATCTTGTCATAAATCAATACGCTTCTGTATTCAATGATCTCTCTCTCTCTCATTCTCTCACACTGTTTCTTGCGTTCGCTCGCTCGCTCTCTCTACAAATGTTTACTTTGGTCATTTTGTTGCAAATGTTTACAATGCTAGCAAGTCGCGCAGAGCGACCTCAATTGAAAAAGAAAACATTTTTATTCATTAATTTTTCCTCACATATGGAAAATATACATGTGCGTCGACTTTTTAAAAAAAAATGACGACAAAATTCGGATCACCATGTACGTTATTCAAGTTGATGTAAGACGAGAAAATTATTAAAAAAAAAAAAAGGAATCCAAGAAAAATCGTCAGCAAATTCTAAAAAAAAAAAAAACGAAAAATTAGACGAAAATCAATAATACCATCTCAAAATAACATTACTACAACAGACTAAAGGGGTTTTAAACTAGACGACACAAAATTACAACTGCTCGTTAAAAGTATAAAAATCACCGAGGACGCTGGGCATCGACAGTCGAGTCCTCGGGCGAAATCATAATCGAATTAACATATCTAATAATCGAGTCGATTGAGCATAGAACAATTGCCACGCGCTACCGATTCGGTAACGTGCATACATTTTAAATCAATTTACACTTCTATTGCTGCAATAGCGACCGTTATCTCCTAAAAGTCCGTACGGTATCGACGTACAGTGACCTTAAGCTGTACGAACCGTCCGACAAAGCGTGGCCCTCATATATTCGTTATTAATATATTTATATCTATATATCTATACACACCCACACACACACACACACATATCTATATAGATATATTTATATATATATCTATATGTATTTATAAATATATATATTGTTACGTACGAGTGCAAGGGATTAGCGGCCCTAAAAAGTAATGGATTCTCATATTCGATGCCTCGGCATCACTCGATACCGACGCATCGAACAATCGCACAGAACGTTCATGATAAGGCCATAAAAGTACACATCCGGTCTCGGAACGCGGCAGCTTTATCAAACTCCTTCGTAGGTCCTGTCGTGGCCTTTTGAACTCGGCGGCCCATCACGTGAGTCAGCCACGCATCATTTTGAGAGAGGGATTCAGCATCCCCTGAGATCGGAGCGACTAACTCAAGTCGTGGGCAGTCAAATTACATCCTCGAGACCGAGCGGACACCTTCCCGCCCTCGATTGCCGACAATCCTCGGACTTAGAATTCCATGTGCGACCCACGCGCGTACTTGTAGAATAAAGTTTAACTCCCTTTAATTCGAGTGCTTTTCCTACTTCCGCCCCGTCACATCTCGAGCGACATCATCGTCAATCGCGGATCCGAACTACAACGAACTCTCCGGGACTTTGGGGTTTCGTCTCCGGACGTAACAATATATATGTATATATTTATGTATATGTATGTATGTATCTATGTGTACTTTTTATGTATAATTGCTGCTTGATCTGTATTTACACTTATATAACTATTACGGGGTGCAATAGCGCAATTATTGCCCCGTGTATGCACGTTAGGTGTGCGAGTCGTCGAGACCAAAGAAACTAGATATAGAACAAAAATTACCTAATTTATAAATCGCGAACAGATTCGCGCCGGTCGCGCGATCCGATGTAAGCCGTCGTCCCCAAACCCTCGTTTCACGATCACTTCACGCGTGCGGAAGATTTTTTGTTAGTTTTTTTTTTTGTTTTTGTTTTTACAACGCAATCGAGAATTACGAAAAGGTTCATGGTCGCGATCCTCGGGCGGCTTCTTCCAATGCGCGCACCTTGAGCTCGCGTTCACGCTGTTGCCTGAAAAGAAAGAGAAAAAACACTCGTCAATAATTTGTTTCCTAAGACTTGTAAACCTTATAATAAAAGCATCGAACTTAAACGCCCACAGAAAGCCAATGTTAAATGTCATGGGGCCAACTCTTAAATGTCTCCCAAATGAGAGCGAGAGAGACGAACTTGTATGTGTTAATGGATTATACGTGTCACCCAAAGATCCGTCTCGTCGTTCCTACCTGCTGCGTGGGCTTCTACAAGCGCAACTACATTCGTTGATAAAAGCCACCTTAATCGATTATCGAATGACAACCTGGGTTATGTTATTTGAAAGAACTAAACTTTGATTCGTTGCTGCGGCATTCGCCCCGGAAGGTGGCGCAGAGGCGGCGCGTAAATGGGTGCACTACTCGAAAGGGGTGAAATTTTAACAAATACGTATATATAGCGAAAATGGATTGCGATGATTTTGTTTTTTTTTTTTTTTAATAACACTTTAACATGTTGGCGAAGGCATGCATTGCGGTATAGTGAAAAATGAGAGTTCTGAAATTGACATAATTGTATTACGTCGTCAAACTTTCACATCTTTTTGACAAGACGCATGAAATTAGAAAATTGTTCGTTTTGAAACATTGTGATTTTCCTAATTGGTACTTGGTGATTTGTTACAAAATTCTAGTAGGTGGAGAACGATCCAATAGACGAATTAAAGATTTAAATGTTTAAGTAGTGTAAGTATTTAATATTTCACCAATGACACCAAAATAAATTCTGAAGAGGGCCGTCAACATGGCCGAAGCTTAAACGTTTAAATCTTTAATTTGTTTATTGGATCGTTCACCACCTAATAAGATTTTGTAATAAAATGCATGAAATGAATATAAAGTTATGAACTTTTAAAATGATAACTTAACAAAAAAATGCAATTATCGTCCTGCTTACAAATCGCATTGTGGAATGCACAATCCCTTATTATTGTTTCGCTAAATATTCCATTTTATGTTGTTGTTGTCGTTGTTGACATTTCGCGACATTCGAGTAGTTACCCTTTTTCGACGTCAGTTGCTTATTTCGCGACACCTTCCAAGGCGAATGAAAGAATTATTCGAACGTACCAATATTAGAATGTCCAAAAGATTGAATGATCAATGATTTGAACGTCCAAATAATAGACGTTGAACATTTTGGAGAACACTCCGTTGCTGTCGATACTCGTCTGTAGATTCCTAAATTACCATTCACGCATTCATTAAAGGGTCAATGAATGATTTTCTTCTATTACAAAAAGATAAAAAGAAAAAACAGAACATTTAAAAAGTTGGCCTGATGTATTTAATAAATGTATCCACCAACTGTGCCATCACCTCTCATTAATTAAACAAATAAATAAATAAATAATAGATTACCGAATGACAAGCTAGGAAGTACCTTGGACTACTCTCGCTGCTCTGTCGACATTCAGTAGATTACTGAAAATTACGTTTCCCGGCATTCCAAAAGTATTGGGGATTATACATTGTTCTAACAAAGAAAAAAATGCGTTTTAAATATTAACATAAATAAATTAATAAATAAATTTTCAACAAAACCACGTTCTCGCTTCTTTTTTCTCTCTTTTTTTTTTTCCAAAGTCATACATCATTATTGTACTGATTTATATTTTGAGTGTGTGGTATATATCTATGGACCTTCTCGTCGTCGAATGTTAAGACTGCAAGATCTTTCTGTTCTTGCATCCCTTAATTTATTTAGACGTAAAAGTGTCATGATAAACAATTAATGTGCCATGTTTTTCGTAGTTTTTTTTTTCATTTTGACGAATTATTATAAGATGAAGTCAAGTGACTTTAAAGTTTTTAATGTACATTTTTCAAAGTGAGGGCCATTTTTTAAATTCTAAAAAATGCATAAAAATATTCAATATAGTATGCCTTTAGTGAGCATAGTTGAAATTCTGGTTGTAGGTCGGTTTACGGTTAAAAACTCGACTTAAAACAATGCAACTGAACAGAAGACCCGTGATTAACATGGAAACTGTATATGGTAAATCCTCTAGGGAAATGTATTAATCAAGTATGGATTACTCCGTACAGAATAATCAACCATATATGGCTGTTTGTCTTTAAATATAAATCTTTCTCCCAACGTATCAACGTCTCTATGTATACTAACCGTAAATACTCCTCGTGGTGAGCGACGAGGCTTGCGTGTGGCTGAAATCGGTCGCGTTCCATCATCAGATGGCGCTGAAGCTGCTCGTGATGGGCCGCCATGTCCGCGTATGGCCTACCCAACAGTTCTGCTGGATGTAAGGCCAACGTCGGATCTCGCGGCATCAAACCTGGCCTCGGATAATTTGCACCAGCTAATGTCAATGAACAAACAGAAAAATACGTAGGATATTCGTTAACAATTGAATATAAATTGAATATAAATTATGTTTCTTATTTACTAAATGAAAACACGTATTACGAAAGTATCATCTACCAAGGATTTAGTAACGGACAGAATGAATTTACGAATTTAAGTCTAATAATAAATAATCACGAATAATGACGATCTTATTAAAAGCACAAAAGAATTACTGGCATAATAGTATTAAGTAAAAAGACACTACATTTATACGCTACACTTGATGTGTCCAAATTTAATGAACTTACACGTGATTACGAAAAAAAAAAAATCGTCACTCGATTCTCGTCTAGCTATCTAAGTAACTTCTGTAAGCGCCAATGAATTTTTCATTAATGGTATATTCCTTAAGGGGGTTCTAAAGTAGAACTTTTACCGACACTTTTTGTCCAAACTTGTTGTCGAACCAATTTAGCTGAAAGTTTTCCTGCCATCCAGTCAAATATATACTTTTACAGTACCAACGTCCAATTTTCGAAAAACGAAAAAAAAAAAAAGATTTATTTATTAAATTTTACGGTTCCACTGTTTGCCAATCCGAGCGAATGGCGCTGCTACACAGCGTCGTTGCGAGATCGCTTTTCATCGCAATACCGCAGTTTTAGGTAGATATCGCGAAAAAAAAAACGCTTTGGTACTGTGATTGCGTACGTACGTTTACGTTCAGCGGTACTATTCGTTTAGGCGATAAAGTAGGAATCTCGGAAAACCCGTTCGTGAATTGCCGTTTCACTTTGGAACCCCCTTAATGGACAACCGCGCATCACTGAAACTCTTTAATTCACTTCTTGGTCGCATAATGATGTACTTTTCTTATTTCTTTTTACAATTCACTTTTTTTAATAAACGTTTTATGAGAGTGAACGAAATTACTTTCTATTAAATTTATCGTCGACGCGCCTTAATAGGGCGAAAATACTGCCCTTAAACCCTTAAAGCTATACTAAAGATGTATGATTTCAATTGCAGTAATGATGGTGCCTCTTATTTTCTGTTACATTAATTGTCATTCTGAATTGCCTTGTATGCAACCTCGAATCGCACTATAGATGTTAAATGAATGATGGAAATAAATATGTAAAAAAAAAAATGGAACATAGGAAATGAATGATTAAGCTGTACAAGATCTTCATCACTATCAAGCATCATTCGGCCAAAAGATAAAAAAATATCCTTTCAATTCTTTAAGGTAATGTGGGGTAATCCATCGTAATCGAGTTTCAACAACCTTTTACACCATGTGCGAAATGTAAAAATGCCAACGTATTGTTAGTCAACATGTTCCTTTTAATCAATGGTCCCTTCTTTTGTTTGTTCCAAGCGATAACGGGGAATTGATCATTACTTGAGACACGTCCAATTATCGGCACTTCAGCGATAAACCGCGTAAATGCGTCTGGCCGAAATTCACAAAAACATCCTTGTCTGGTTGTTGCGTTTTCTTAAAGCCGCAGCAAGAGCCAACTGCGTCTAGTTCGCTATCGCATTGATCCGATGGGCATTTTTACCGACATTTGAAAGTCGTGACGTTTATCCCACATTTCCTTAAAGGACTATCTTGTGTGCGCAAGTGTAATGAATGAAATGAATCCAGCGATTCAAAAACTCGAATCCTAAAACCTACCAGGCAGGGGGAATCCAGCTGCAGCCGCAGCCGCTTCTTGTTGCTGAGCCTGTTGCTGTGCTTGCTGTTGTCCCGGATGTAGGTGCAAGTGAGTATGCGCATGCGTATGCGCATGCGTGTGAGCGTGATACTCAGGCGAGATGCCAGCCATCTGCAGCCGAACCATCGGGTCAGCAGCCAGAGCCAGTCGCTCGTCCAGCTGACCGTGATGATGAGCCGCCACAGGATGGCCAGCTGCCGCTGCTGATCCCGCACCGACTGAGGTCGGTATTCCTAAACCCCACAATGCCTCGATCAGATATTTGTAGATATAACTGAGTCCACAATGTCCTCAGAGCGACCGTAATAGTCGTTTTATATAATTTATAATATTATCCTCTTAAATTAGATTTCTGATAATCAAGGTTTTTCTCAATTATTATTTATTATTATTTATTCTTGTATGATTTTGGTAGCGTGTAAGATCGTCGGTCGAGACGCAGAATTCAATATTTTTCATACTTAACAAGAAATTGTAAATGAGTCACCCTTTTTAATCATGTATCAACTCCTCGACAGAATATTCCTTTGTTGTTTCATGTCATTTTTTATCTTTTAAAGCCTTATAACAACTTGATTTAATTTAAGACGAACCATCAATGCTTTACCGTCATTTTCAAAAAATGTAACAAAAAACACAAAATTTCATTGAAAATAATCTGGTATTTGTTGTTAATCTTTCTCAAAATTCTTGTTGCTTTTCTACACGGAAAAACCATTGGAAGCACTGTTGCCCCAATAGATAAAAGGCTACCCCACCAAACACAATTTAACGCGACGACGTCCATGTAGAACTGCTTCTTGCCGAATTTGGAGACCCGGTAACTCAAATTGAGGCACCTGATGTCCGTACAGGTGAAGCAGGAGCATTTTGGAAGACTCAGTCGCCCAAACGAGCCGATGGAGAAGGGGGCGGCAGCCCAATTACGCAAGGCGCAGTAAATATGCCAACGGTTTTTTCGTGTAGTGTTACGCTTTATCTCTTAACCTAACTTAACTTAACGCTCTCTTATAAGTGTAATATTTTTGTACACTACGCCTTTTCTTGAAAATTGACGACTACTTAATGTTTGTTTTTAGAAAAATGAGTTTTTTGTTTTTACAATTAATTCGAAATTGGGGAATTTCAATTCTTTAAATTGTCACCGTATGCTTCCAAGGGGTTTCTATAAATGATTCCTGATTGATAACCGGCAGTTTACGTAAAGTAGAACCTCCAAAATTTAGAACTTCGTAAATTTAGACTCTTCTCGTGGAGCATCTCGTATTTAGACAGTCCATTCTGCGTTTATTGTACCATACCAATCTAACAAACCCATCTAACAAACATACGTAAGGTGAAGCAAGACCACATAATATGCGTAATAAACATGCGTTACAAGAAACTGAGCACTAGAAAGCGATCGAGATGAAGAAGAATCAAAGTTTGAGAGTACAAGTTGGGGAATTGAAATCACTCCAGTCTAAATTTGGGAGGTTTTACTGTCATACGAAACAATTGAATTAACCCACGACTAAAATCACGAAACTTTTACCTCATTTTCGAGCCAAATCTAAAAATATCAAAACGTGCTTATCTTAATATCTTTGTGTGTATTCTTTTTTGATTTACGGGATCAAAATTGAATTTCCGTGTCTTAGAAAAAGAATACGTTGAATTTTATTTGAAAAATATCGTTTTTATTCATTTTTTCTACTCTACAACGGATGACAGCTCATCCCCAAACTATAGACAAAGGCGGACAAAATAGTTCCAGTTTAGAGGAATCTTTTTTGTTTTGTTTTTCAGCTTCATTATCCTTTTATTTGGTTTTTCAATTTTGGCAGTGAGGCTCGGAAAAGAACTGAAAATTCCGTGATTTTGAGCGTTAATGGGTTAAATCATAATTGAACGTTGTTTTTTTTTTATGTCAACTCATTCACTACAATTTTTAATATTGATTATCTATTTTCAAGTCCCACGTAAATCAAACTACAGTCTAGTTTAAACCTTCGTTTACATAAAGACACTTCAAATCCCACACGGCTCACATTATATTCGGTTAAGGTGGAATTTAATTAAGAATGAGCACAGTTTTTTCAAACCCGCGAATACGAGGGAGGATTAACAAATAATTTACTGTACGACGACTGTACGCCAACAATTTGCCACGGATAATTGATTGCTAGTCATAAAGCTTTAATCATATTAGGATGTTTCATGCTCTTGCTGCCGACAGGCGGTAGCAGTATACGCCAGTCCTGTCACGGCCCTTTAGTGTCAGTGAGTAATATTTGCAATTTAAAGAAATTTTATATAAATCGAAATTGCATTTCTTTACTGCACTACATTTCATTACGGACTTGAAACATGATAAAGTGAAAAAATTAATGGAATCGTTGGATCAAGTAAGACACCAGTAAGGATTTATGTACAATGTTTACATCAGACATGACAGGGCTGACGCGCACTGCTGCCGCCTGGTGATACAGCTTGCGCATGAAAACGTACCTTAATACTTGAAAATTGTTACGGTAGAACACCCCTTATTTTAATTTTTCGTATCATTTAATGAGGCGGCTCTCTACCTGATTTCAATTATTCCTCTCAGCGCAAGAAATACAAGTTACAAAGAGAACTGAAAACAAAAATTAAAATAAAAGGGAAGTACTGGAAACTTATTTCTGGTGTAAACTAGACTTGTAGTGTTGTTACGTGGACGACTTGTAAAGTAACACCATTTTTCTGCAGATAGAAGGCGTGCAAAAGGAAGTAATACAAAAAGTAACAGATGAGAGAGCGTTGTTGATTCGCGTAAGGACCGATTGCCATCGACAAAACTCAAGTTTTAAGCATCATCCATGAAAATGTAAGTCACTTCTATTATTCATACGCTTTATGTACTATTTTCTTGAAGTAAAAAGTGCACGTATAAAGAAATTGTCATTACCTAGACGTTCGAGGCGTTCCCTGTCGAGCTGACTTGGTCCTGGCGGAGCTCCGTAAAGGCCGAACTGATGCAACCCCTGGGGTGGTCCAGCGGGTCCAGGCGCTAGTCCAGCCGCGGCGTATCTTCGATGAAGCTCTAGCCAGTGTGGATCCACTTGTCCCGGCATAGGCCTAGCCGTGCCTTTCATAAGCTCCTCCTTCAGTCTGTCGTTCAACTCCCTCTCCCTGAGCTCCCTGATTTCTCTCTCCCGCTTCTCACGTTCCAAATGTTCCAGTTCGAGCCGTTCGCGTGCAGCCGGCCCGTACATGTAATGCAGCATCGCGTCGGGTGGCCCTGGATGCCTCGCTGGCGAGAAGGCTGCATGTGGCCTCGCGTACTCCGAGAGTTGCCTCAATGCCGGAGTGTCGGCGTAAGCACCGGGTCTCTGAGCGGCGTATCTGTCGTACGGCGAAACCACTGGCTCTATGTGCCCGCGACTGGGAGGCTTGCAGACCTCGGGTTGCTTTTCCGGAGTCGACATTTTCCGGGCTTGCTGAGCCGCCCTGTCCCGCTCTTCGCGTTCTCGCTCCGCTTGTTTCCGCGATCTTTCATCGCGCTTCCTCGCGAGCTTCGAATCGGGCACTGGCTTGAACATGAGATCGGTCCGCGTACACGAATTGTTCTCACCTCGATTCCAATGTCGCAGGAAGATCGCCGACTGGGATCGATGACACTCGGAGTCCTCGATTCGCGGCTCGGGCGACGGACCCCGCGGACTTGGCGATTCCTCGGGTTCGGGCTCTGGAGGAGGGAGCTCCGGCTCGATCTTGGGTTCGGGAGGAGGTAGTTGAGATTGAGGCGGTCTGTGATGATGGTGCATCGAGCTCGACGACGACAAGCAACTCGATGCTGATACGATCGAAGGCTTTCGTTGGTTATTGTGCTGACTGCTGTGCGACGACGAATGGCTGTGAGAGCTGTGCGACGATATCGTGAGTAACTGATCATGACTTTGCCGCATCGTCGTAGCCTGGTGCATACTTGTTGAGTGATGATGCGTGGCGATCAAGTTCTCACCCTCTTCGCGAGTCGTTACGCTCGAACTCGTACTCGAGTGGTGCGCCGTCATCATCGTTGTACTTTCTTGACTACGCTGCGGAGTCGGCGGCGGAATAGCGTGCGGAACCGGACCGTACGGGTACGGTGGGAACGAGGGGTATCCCGCGACCGGGGGATATGCTGGATAAGCATGTGGATGATACGGATGCATCGCAGCGAATAACGAATGATGCATCAGTGGATGATGAGGATGGAAGGGATGAGCCATGTGAGGACTTGGTTGTTGGGAAGGGTGCATCACGGGCTGAGGAATCGAAGTCGGCGGCGGGGGCAAACTTTGAGTAGGTGACGCAGCGACCGACTGAATCTGTGGATGTGGCAACGGTGGAGGTAAACTACTGGAAACGTGCTTGCTGGGCGTGGGGGGTTTACTGTTACCGCCGTCTGGATCCTTCTTGATATTGTCCAAACTTGGACCCGGAAATCCGGTTTGAAACCCTGGTACTTTTACTTCTTTAAGGCTTTGTAACGGATCCGGTTCCGGCGGCAAAATCTCCTGCTTTATTTTTAAATTTTGCGGTTCCATGGGTGGTGTACCAGCAGGCATGTACATGGATGAGGTTTGAGATTTTTCATTGGATAATATGTTACTACCAGGCATCGGCTGTATCGGCTGGAACATATTCATCGGTTCGGATCTCTCCATCTCGGCATTTTCTTGGCGTTCCGACATCCGTTCTGGCATCCGCTCTGAGTTCCTACTATCTCGAATTCTTTCCTGTGGTAATCGGTCATCGCCTCGATCTTGCCTACCGTCTTGCGACATACCAACCGTTAATCCGAGTGGCTGAGGTGAATTCGACATTGGAGGTATTTGAGGAATGCTTGTCGTCATGTTTTGCGGTATATTTAAATTCAATGGCGGCGGTCCGGACATGCTCGACGAAGAGATCGTCGGTATCGTCGGTATGGTTGGTATCGACGGTATCGTTGGAATCGTCGGAATTGTCGGTATCGTCGGCGCGGTCGACATATTCTCCGGCATCATCGACAGATTCTGAGGGGTTCCAAGCATTTGGCTCGTGCTCATGTTTTGTGGCAAACTCGATGGCGGCAGTTGCATGCCCTGCGATAGATTCTGCGACAGATTCTGCGACAGGTTCTGTGACAGGTTCTGCGGCATGCTCTGGGGCATGCTCTGTGACATGTTCTGTGACATGTTCTGTGACATGCTTTGCGACATGCTCTGCGACATGCTCTGCGGCATGCTCTGCGATGCAGGTACGTTAGTCGAGTATTGCATGTTCAAAGGCAGCGGCTGTTGCTGGCTGGGCGGCGGAATATGGATATTCTGCATGCTCTGTGGCATCGAGGTGGAACACGCGCTCGGACTCGGTATCGAGAGGTTATGGGGCATATTTTGATTCATCTCGTTAATAACTAGAGGCTGAGGCATATTGTGCGTTAATTGCAACGCTTCCGGTTCCTTCGGCTCCTCATTCATGGGCGACGTTTCCGACTCCATTGGCACGGGTTCCAGCTTGATAGGCTGGGTCATCTGTAAAGGCAACTCTTCCATGACTTGTTCCTTCATTTCGACGGGCTCTTCCATTAAAGGTTTCGTCTCTACTGGATGAATGACCGGAACCGATA
Source organism: Trichopria nigra (assembly GCA_030522945.1). NCBI lineage: Eukaryota > Metazoa > Arthropoda > Insecta > Hymenoptera > Diapriidae > Trichopria > Trichopria nigra. The sequence continues at coordinate 16,169 of JAPYZR010001839.1, forward strand.
TAGGCAGACTCTGAACTGGAGGCGACACAGGCGTCGAAGCTGGCGTTGGTTCGTTCGATTCCTCTGGTGGCGTAGTAGCTGGACTCTCCTCTTCTACTGGCCCTGATGCCGGCGCGCTGGGAATCTCGGGAACTTCGCTTTCGGTCTCGCGTTCCGGCTCGTCCATAAGGGAATTACTGTCGGTCGTTGGAGATTCTGGCGGGCTACTCTCCGTCCTGTCGCCGCGCTTGCGTTTATGAGATTCCTTGTCCTCTTCAGCTGTTTCATCAGGTGCTACGCGCTTCTGATTTTTCTTCGGTGTTTCGAGCTTATTGGAAGACTTCTTTTTCGGCTTATCATTCGTTGACACCTGCTGCGTTTGCGCTTGCTGTGCCTGCGAGTGCTGCTGAACCGATTGCTGCTGTTTTTCCTGGTCCGGCGTATCCGTTCCGCCAGTGCGACGTGGCCTTGTGAGTCTAGGAGTTTCCTTGGCCTTATTCCTCGTTCTCATTCTCCCGGGACTGTCGGGCGATTCAGCTGGCACGGGGCGGAACATGTAGGGCGGTACAGGAGGAAGTTCGCCCGTTTTCTTCAAATGCGCACGGCATTCCGCACATAAGAGCAACTTGCGTCGACCAGTGACTTGATAATCCTTTGAGCTCGTCGAGAAACACTGATGGCAAGCCTGAGTCACGCCGTTCGTGTTGGCCTCGCGAGAGTCGCTGTCCTCTTCCGAAATGTCGTCTTCCGTCACGGAACTGACTTCGCCACCAACCGTCGGATTCGCAGCGACGGGTGTACCGGCGGGTGGTGGGGGTTCGAGCTTAGGAGCGGGTTGCTCCTCGGGAGCTTCCTGCGGAATCGTACTAACTGGCGGCGTTGTAACTTCGGGCGGTGTAGGGACTTCTTCCTTGGGTGTACCGGCCCGCGAGTTTCGCGTATTACGGATTCTTCGCAGGGAAGCCTGCCTACGTCGGCGATGTGGTCGATTATTGTTAGCACCGGGCGTTTTCTTCCAAATATAATAGTATTCCACCAATTCGGGCTGAAAATGTAAAGTTAAAGTTTTAATAAATGCATTAACAAAGAATTCCTGTCGTTTCTTATAAACTTCAAATGGGGCACGAATATAAGTGACGGGAACAAGTAATGTACTCACGTACATTAGATAGTGCATTATTATTTCCATTACTTAAAAGTAACAAAATATAATCAGTTCCCTGTACCACTTCAAAATGTTTCATTGGGTTTATGGGTTTCTTATGGTATAAAACGTGGTGGCAAAATTGAGGGTAATTTTTTTCCCTAAGTGACCAAATTCAATACTCCGACTCACATTAAGGGTCGAAGTAATATCTGTAATTATTACGTTGCTGAAGTTCTGAACGTTGGAGAGTCCAACGAAAATTATAAAAAATATTTAAAAAATATATTTTTTCGTATTCAATTTGGGTTCTTCGTGCATAAGGAATGTATAAAATAAGAGAAGTAACGTTTATAATTAATTTGGGAGGGAAAATAAACAAATAAGATATATTTTTGAGGATTATCGTTGGACTCAAACGTTGCGAAATTCAACACTATTAATTATTTCTATTGCGATGATCTTAATCACGTATGAAACTTTATTGAGAAATAACCTCGGCATTAATATATTCTACAAATGAGATGGAAAATGTCCCTCGATTATTTATTTACTTATTAAAGCGAATATTTCTCATTTTCATACTTTTTTTTTTTTTGCTTCGGAACTATTTGTTTGTTATTTATTATTGTTCAATGTCAAAATTGCACTGAAAACCAACTTTACATTAATATCAAATTACCGTTATGAAATCGATGAAAGATGCTGCAATTTTGCAAGACTTTAAAAAAACGCAAAAAATTACGAAATAAACATATCAGCAATTTTTACACCTAAGACGACTCGTTGCAACGGCAAAGATAAAAGTACAAGTTATATAGACACCTCAATTCGCGTTGCAATGATAATGTTAAAAAATGTTAATATGTTACGTTATATTGTTTGTCTTTCATTATTCATGTCATGTTCTCTGTTAATGTGCAAAATTATAATAATTGATTCGTTTTACAATCAGCGGCGACTCTGTAAAGTAAGTTGATCGCCTATCAACTGTTCGGTAGGTTCGGTAGTATATATATATATACTATATATACGTTCTGATTTGCAGTTGGCATCCCTTCACTAGTGAAAACAAGTGTCAAGTGTCTTTATCAAAAATATTAGGTATACTTAAAATACCTTGATGACGGCGCCTAAAACGGTTTTGTATAAAATGTGAGCGATTTGCGTACAATTTACCGGAAGTTTCGTTTACATTCGGTATATTTAAATGTAAGGAGAGGCGAAAATGAGGACGAGTGAGCGTGCTAAACTTTTTAAGTATATCTTTTTAACGAGCGTTGAAAAGACTAAAGTAAAATGACTTTACGTATTCAAAAGTTAATAATTATACGTGCATTTCAATTAACAGAGTTATAGAAAATGTATTTGCCTGTTTATAAATAAATAAATAAATAAATAAATATGTATATAATATGTTTTTTTGCCTACACCTAAAAAATTGATTGCTGCACACTTCGGTGTTTTGTGCAAAATTTATAATGCTTTAAAAATATTACAATAACTAATAATAATAACACAATAAATTAACGAATAACTTTTTAATATCATAAACTTTCATTTAATAAGTTACTTAATTTTTTGTCGAATTTTTAACGATGTCCTTATTATCATTATTATTATCACTATCATTACTTTGAAAATTATTTATTACAAATTTTAATTCAATAATATTAATCAAAATAAAATATTAATAAAATGTAAAAATATTAACATTATAAAACAATTAAAATTAGGTCGTAATTAATTATTATGATTATTATTTCCGGCAAGGTAACCTGCAGTATATGAATATTTTAAAATGTGATCTTGCTCCATCGAAATGTTCCGAAACATTAAGAAGAAAACAGATGTGTCCCAAATGTCCGTTCGTGTTAAAGGTCTCCGAGTATGCTATTGATTTTTTGTATGTTCGTGAATCCGAATTCTTTACGAAACCTGACCTGCTGCAAAGTAGTAAATTCTTTATTTTTTTTTTTTTTTTATTTTAACAAACATAACGCATTATTGAAAAACATGGAAACTAGTGGAATGTGTAATACGAATCAATAATTTATTTATTAAACTTGTACTTTCATAAATTGATATTAACCTAAAATAATTTACAACAAACTTTATAATATTTTGACGTCTGTACATTTCGTTAATCGTACTACGGATTTTTTCCTTTATTTATTTTTTTTTTTTTTTTTTTTTTTTTTTAAAAAAAAAAAAAAAAAAAAAAAAAAAAAAAAAAAAAAAACATGTTTCACTTATTTAACTATTTAAATGTTTTAAGAACGCAAATAGAAAGTAAAAATGAAGAAGTACAATTTTATTTGTAATCATGACACTAATCTTTTTGGTTGCGGATTCGGAATAAGTGAAAGTTAACCCGAGGGAATCGGCTGGTAAATCAATCTAAGGATTAGACAGAAGTCACTTTACACTTAAAACACAGACAATAAGAACACGGCTGTAATCGATAAGTTGGTTTCATGAATTTTGGGGACTATTGTGTTGCTTTCGGCAATAATAGGGGCTGCTGTTGAAATAGGGGACTTAACAGCTACGAGGGCAATAATGTGTAAAAATACTCCGAGCAAGATATACAAGTCTTAAATTACCGTATCTTTGTGTGGCAAGAGATCCTTTTTGATACGAGTAAAGTTTTTCCCAAATTGACGTAATCCTTTGACAAAGCGTTTCTGAAAAGTAAAATAAAATGTCATATAATGTTAAGAATATTTCGGCCTCTCTAAGTAGATCCCGAATGGTGTCTAAAAAATAAATTAAATTTTGGTCAAAACGACAGAATTATTGAAATAATATGAAAATGACAAGAGACGCAGAAAGTCGAGTAACGTGACTGTCCCCTCCCCTCTCTCGCCATTTACAGTTAATAAAATTCAACGAATTAATGGACATTTTCAGAAACAGATAATAAAACAACTGTAGCCACTTTATTTTCCTGCAAAATTATATAAACCTTGTGCAGTCAAACACGTTGATGACCACATTTTAAAGTTAAATGAAACGCGTAATATTCGTCACCATTTTCTTCTAATTAATCTGTTCACTAAAAATGTTTTCATACAGTTCTTCGGTATTATTCACTTTTAGTCCTCTAATCCCATTGCAAACGCTTTGTTATAAACGCTTTGTTATAAGCGTCCGGTACAATCATTCTTCAGTGGAAACTTTTTTGTGTACATTTAGCCAAGAACTTGCAGTCAATACTTGTATAAACAATTTGGTAAGACCATTCAACATCGTCAGATACAATTATATAAAATTATACGAACGTATAACTTTACTAGAATGCACAGATTTTCTTCATTACAAAACACTTCATTAATTAAATTTGAACACAAAACTTATTACGTATCTGCAGTTGCAACGATTATATTGTAACTGACTAAACATAACTGTTTATTTCCGTACATTATTGCAATGTATGTATGTGTACATTTTTGTTTGTTGTTATAAAAACCGCTTAGTTTTTCGGTGTGAGTACTAACATTTATATTATTTTGATGGTTTTTTATGTATGTCATTTCCTTTATATTTATTTTTTTGTAATGTAACCCTTTATCTAAAATTATGTCCACTTGTACACATATGTTTTGTTTATATGTTTTATACGAACGTATAATTGTATATAATTGTATATACAATTATACAAACATAAAAAAGGTTGGAAAAAAAGAAAAAAGAAATAGGGCACACTGCACTAACAAAACTCTTCGTATAAACAAACATAAAAATGGTTAGAAAAAAAGAAAAAAGAAGAGTTACGTGTTAACAGTTATGTGTCAGTTACAATATAATCGTTGCGACTACAGGTGCATAATAAGTTTGGTGTATAAATTTAATTAATTAAGTGTTTTGCAATGAAAAAAATCTGTGTATTTATGTATAATTATATACGTTCCAAAATTAAGTTTTGATAGAAGCCCCTGAAGAAGACCCACAGATGGGGTCAAAACGCTGGGCAAGATGAATATGGCTAACCATGTTCAAAAAATTATAATCTCTTACTCTTATTTTTGAATGAATAAACTTCAAGAAAATAGAATAGAATACATATTATTGTTTTGACATTTAGAGAATTTTAAAGTACACATTCATAAGCATATTTCTACATGCCCGTTGTTAGCTCTGAATAATTCGGAAAGTTTTATAGAACTAATTATTAATTATAATATATAATATATTAATTTTAAACACGAATAGAATTGGTTAACTTAAAAAATTAAATTTTCAATGCTGCTCTCTAACATTAATGCATGATAAGATATTGCAATATTACAGAAAAGAATTAAAAATTTATACATTTTAATCCAATTCCTGATAAAAATGAATGTTTAAAACATTAAATTAACTTTTACTATAAATATCTAAATCTTTAAAGAATCTAAAAAAGAGGCAAGAATGTAGACATTCAATTGTTCTTTTTTTTTTGTTTTTTAGGAATACAACGATAATAAAATATGATATAACTTAGGATGTAACCTACTATTCCGACGATTGTGATTATTGTACAACATATAATTATCGGATTGTGATAATTTGTTTTTAAATAAGTGTATGAAGCATGTCAAGCTTGTTAAGTAAGTTTATGCGAGAAACTTGTAAAATTCATAGAAAGGAAAATAATGCATTACAATTTTTCTTATTATTTTGGAGATTTATTCCGTTTGATTTAAACTTTATAATCATCATAAATTTCCCTAATTTGTACAATCAAAAATTTGTTATTACATATTAAAATACACTTTTAAGGTGGATCTAGAGTAAGTAGAACAGTTACAGATCTAACCTTGCAACCAGAAAAGAGTAAATTAAAAATGATTGGAACGTTTGTTCAAAATTTAGGCTTTAAAAGGGTAATTCTACACAACATATCAATTAAAAAAAAAATACAGATGAAATTGGTTATAAATTAAATACACATTATCCGAAATAAATTATTTCTATTCTAGATATAAGGGAAAGCAATTTATTTCGGATATTCCTCATTGAATTTTCAACCAATTTTACTGGTATTTTTTTAGAGATTGTAAATGTTATGTGGAATTACCCTTCCAAAGCCCAAATTCTGAAAAATCGTTTTTCTTTTTTATTGAGGTTAGGTCGTTAACTGTTCTACTTTAAAACCCCCTAAGTTGTACTACTCCAATTATACTATTTGAGAACTAATCAACTGTTGACAAAAATATTATAAAATACAATAAAAATAAAATGAATTTAACACAATTTATTTAAGATATTTGTTGATCGAATTAAAAAGAATATTATTACTCATGGATATTGTTGACGAAATATTTAAAGCGAAATAAAAATTTTAATTTCAAGTAAATAATTTATACTGTACTGAATTTTATTTAACACTTTTACATTATTACCATTTTTATAGAAAAAGGAAGTCTACAAGATTGCAGTTATACATTTGAAAAGTAATTTCTTAATGTTACCTATATATTTTTTTTCTTTATACATTAAATTAAGTAAATTTATCTTTTTTATGCATTAAGTTCAATCCTATTTATAAAATTATCAATGTAAACGTACCAATGACTGGACATTAACCTGTACGTACATAACATAATCAAAGATCCTTATGTCTCTAAACAAGTGTCAAAATTGAATAGGTTGTCCAGCTAAAGGTTCATATTTAGTCTTTGGTACATTTATCTTGAGAGCAATATTTTACTTACAGTTTCTTCTTCAGACCATTTTTTATCGATGCTTTTTGATACAGGAAACTTGACGAGAGCTTGTAGTGCTCTTCCTGGGTCATATCCCGAATCGTGCAGGGTATCCAAAGCATTGATGGTTGTAGTGTCTTGGCATGCTGCCACGCAACCATCATCAGGTGATCCTCCGTCACACAACCCAGCGAATGCAGCCATAGATCGAGCTGCCCTGAGGTACATGACAAGATCTACATCCATAGTCATTGCAGGAATCCATCTTATATCCTCCCTCTCCTTAGAAAACTCGGGATCCGGAAGCAGCTCTCCAGGGGGAATACCTGGTCGATACTCAGGCAATCGTGCCTGACAAGAAACCAAGTCCTGTATCCAAAATTTGGGAATTTGCGCAGTTAGCACCACTGCCAAAGCGTGTTAGTCATTCCGCACCCACACTCTGGCTTGTTTATTAAATTTGCAAATTAGAAAGTAGCCTCGAAATTTTAACGATATTCCTAGTGCTCTTTCACCTTTTGATTTATACCCGCAATTTATCATTAGAAAATTAATCAATTTCTTTAAGATTTTACAAAGCTTCCACGTGGAGCTTACCACAAGCCGAGTGAAAAAAGTTCTAAATGTATAAAGACAGAAAATTTTTTGAAAAATGTTGCGCTTTTCTATTTATTATCATTTTTGTTTGTGTCATTTCACTGTACTCGTACAGATCGTCTCAGCTCGTTTATAAAATAAAAAATCTGTTTTAAGATTACTAATTTTTAGACTAATAAATTTTATTTTTAAATCTGCACAAAATTGTGTTAATTTCACCGTGACTAAAAACCACCATAGATTCTGCAGACTAAATATTTTGTTTGTTGGTGTAACCGTGATGTAAGACTGGAATTCATAGTTATTTAATTGTGTCGTAAGATTTAAATTGCGATTAATTTTTGTGTATTTAGAGATAAGAAATTATTTAAATTGTAAGTAATTACTATAAATTCCAATCCGAATCTTGTGTGAATTTTATGTGAATTAATTGAATAAAGAGCAGTGTGAATTTTTTATGTCAATGACTGGCAAGATTTGAGCAAATTTCATTTTCTAAATATTTAATGTCATAATGAATAATAGGATACATATCTATTACGTAGGTCCAAAATGCAGGGATACAGACATTACAGTAAAAGCAATAGAAAGTTCTAATAAATTCTAATTTTTAACATAAAAATGTGCAATTACAACTTTCAATACGACAAAGCATTAAGAATCCTTGTAACAAGCATCAGTGAAGGTATAAAATATTGCATAGCTTTACAGAACTATTTTACTTGAGCTGCTTTACTCTAACCATTTATGATAAGCAAATTACCTATAAAATGCTATAGCTAATTATATAGGCAAAGAAGAACATAAATGTTTAATATTGTTAACATTCAATATTTGAGAACGATCTACCGACAAATGTCAAAGATAAACCTCAATATACATTTTCACTTACATAATTCACTCACGCAGGCCCAAAACATATTGTCGCACAACACTCCGTCTTGAGCTCGTCGCGTCAAAATGCAGAAAACGAAAAGAGTAATAGATGTGGGAAAAAAAGATACAACTTTAGAAACAAAAAGAAAACAAGCCTCGAGTTAGGTACGTCGTGCTGCACATAGCAAGTGGCAAGAGGGTTTTCAAGGAGTTTGGCAAACCTGGTGCGATGGACCAACCCGAATCTCGCCCTGGGTGCCGGCAGACATCTCCCCCTCCTCCGAAGCTCCACCGTCTTTCTCCAGCGTTTCGATTGGCTTGGATCTTGCACTTTTCGTAAATTCCAATCATCCACCCCCTGAACCGATCAGTTAATCTTAGAGTATCTTTTTGGAAACATTCGATTTTACAATCGAATCACTTCTTTGCATGCGCTATCGTTTAAGTTCTCTCGCGAACACACCGGTCAAGATTTGTCATTGCGTATAGTTTCTCCGATTAGTCCTTACTCCTCGGAGAAGATGACAATAACAAATAAGACTCGGCGTAGGAACGAAACATTGTGACACCTTGCTTCAACTGTGGATTATCGAGTGAAATGTATTATTTAAAGTGGTCTTAAGTCACGGCGAAAGCTGTAAACAATGTAGACACATGGTCTTGTGACGAATGAACGATCATGGAGCCTCGAAGATTTTTGAAGCAGAGAGCACTTTCTTCCTCGAAACGCTCGAGACCGTTGGCGAACGCACCGTGGTGTCCCCCAGGAATTCGAGCAACGCGCCGGCGGGGAGCGCGAGCTGATTTTTGGAGTTCCTGGCCTTCAACCGATGAACGCGCGTCGAATCTGTCACTCCGGGGAGACACTCCGTGGCGGGCCTTCGTTAGCTTACTTTAATTGCCCCGTTTTACCCTTAGCACCCATGCAATCTCTCAGCGAAACTTGCGCAAAAAATCAAAAAAGAGTAGAAAGCTCGGACTGGACCAGTCCGCTTGCAGCATAAAGAAGATATTGCTATTGCTTACCCGTAAAGCTTCCTGCTTCGTGCTTTCGTTTCAGCGATGCCTCGGCGGCATTGTTTTCAGAACGGAACCGGGTCCATCGTTGACGGTCGACGTCGCGCGGCACGCCGATGCGGCTAAGTCCCTGTGATGGTATCGGCACGTCGGTATAGCCCCGGGGCCTCGCGTAATTAAATTAATAGCGGCAGAAATCGAAAAAGAAAACCTCCTTCCGAATATCAGCACCCACAACACCCAAACGCCGCCATCTTGAACTGCAATTTATTTCGTTTTTCCTCTGCGTGGGGGTGCGTTTCGTGTCCGAGCGTTTCACTACATGTATTCAGGAACGTCATCGGTCGTCGGTCGCCTCGACGGACGCTCGTTCTCTCTCTCGTTCTCGCTCGTCCTCTCGTATACACCGCTCCTATATCCCTCGACCCTTTTTCCGTTTTTCAACTGTCGCTCCGTCTCTCTCTCTCTCTTCCACCCCCCCTCCTTGCTCAAACTCTTACTCACTCTTACTCGCACGCACGTCGCTCTTTTTCCTCGCCGATCTCTTTTCTCCCTCTTTCGTGCGGCTCTCTCTCTCTCTCTCTCTCTCTCCCTCCCCCCCACTTTCGGAGGTGCGACGTCGTTTTCCCCCCGACCCGGACCCCGTTACCATCGGCCATCGGCTCGATTCTCTCTTCGACGATTATAGGAGTGACGACGACGAGCAACGACCATAAGGTAGAGGAGGAAAAGGGACGCCAAGAATTTACACTCTTTTGTATGTATATTATATATATATATATATGTGTATTATATACATATTATGGCAGTCTTCTGTCGGCCATGGGCTATATAGACGACTTGCGCCCACACAGAGATTCTCTCGTTTTCCGGTATTTTTCCTCGCCGCAGGAGTTTTCCGGGCCGGGTTACAATACACACATATAGGATTGAATTGAGGAACGCATACTTTGTCGCTTTGTGTAAACACATATTACATACATCTATGTATACATCTATATATATAGATATATAGGATATGCAAGTGGCCAAGTGCCCGCAACGCGCGGCGATGATATGCGAGAGTCGAATGTAAACGACGACGCGCGGCAGGCGTCAAAAACAAATAAGCCACTTTATTGTCACGCGCTTATATATCTATATATATAGATCTATACGGATCATTATATATGTATGCATAAATGCATATGTATACATATATATACAATACATATATGTAAAATAATAATAATGATCCGTATTACTTCATACATATTTACTGAGAAACAGATTTTTTCAAAGCGCATATTATTATTGCGATTGATTTTTAACGAAAACTACAAAACGAGATAAAGCGTCGGAAAAAATATATATATTTTTAAAGAAATGTCATAAAACAATAAATTTGTCCGTATATATAATCTATTATGTCTGTATAATATCATATATATATTTTATATATTTTATAATTTATTATTTTTTGTTTAAATGTGATTAATTTCTATATAAATAATTGTGCGTTTATACATTATGAAATGAATGCGGATACACCATCAATAATAAGATATATTCACGGCTGCATACAAATACATGTACGACGATATACATAATTAGTGGATATTTGCAGTTAATTTATTGGAACGTGAAAATACACGCGAATGATTCATGACTCTAAAAAAATGGTGCCTCTCTCTCTCTTTCTCACTCTCTCTCATTCTCCCTCTTCCTATTACCCTCCATTTCTCTTCAGATTCTCTTTCATTGTTTTTACTTTATTGAACGTTGCACATGTCATGTAATCGCAAATAGATTCGAGATTTATTTGATTAGGCGCACGAGCCATTAATTTATTAAGTTGTTTTCAGTTGTAATTAAAATGCGATCCGCGAACTTATATCTATATATCTTCGCATATTTATGTATGAATAATTATGAGTAAGTTAAGTTGTTAGAAGTTTACAAAATTTAATTTAATGTATGTTTAACTCAATATATATAATATATATAAATATATATAAAACAATATATATATATGTATATGTATATGTATCTAATGAGTTCGAGCATCGCCTTTATATATATATATATAAATAAAAATTGCTAAAAACTTTACGACTGCGACTTCAATATACAAAAATTAAAAATAATAAATAGTCATTTTATACTAAATTAAAAAATAAAATATGACATTTATAATATAAATAATATAAATATAAATAATGACTTAATAATAATAATAATAATAATATATAAATACATATATATATATAATTTATTCCTTAATAATATATATATATATGCTCGAATTATAGGCAATTATTATCGATTATTTCGCACTGATTGTTTTACATTAAATAATTCCGAACGACTTTGCAGTTTTGCGTTTTCCCATTAATCTAATATACAAGTAATTAATATACGTTTTCCTTGATTATCATATTTTAAAATTAAAAAATAATGTTTTACATTCTACTCAATAATACACAATAATTAAAAAAATCCTTTTTTTTTCGTTTTTAATTTTTACTGTTTACGAGTCATAAAGTTCATTATAAAGATGAATATACAGTTGTTTAAAATTCAGATTTCTATAGAGGGAGATTTATACATTTACAAGTAAGATATATATATCATAATTTATCAATAATAATCATATGCAAAATTATTATTAATTTTATTAAGAAAAAATGGTTTCTGGATCTTGAAAAGTCTTTTGAAAATGCATATTTAATAAAAATCGCTTTTGTACAAAATTTATTAAATTATTACTCGACGAGTTATAATTAAATTACCGTTAAAGATATTTTTTATTAATATTTTGTACATTAGTTAATTCATTATACGAATTGTCACATTCTTTTGACTATTCCCTAGTAGAAAATGACACCACTTTCCGCCCAATTTTGCTATCTATGTTAAAAATAATGGAGTCAAGAAAACATGGGCCATAAACTGGTGTTATTTTCTACTAGGGTTATTATTATTTATTTTAATAGAATCAATTTCTGAAGATAGGGCTATCCAAAAGATGGCCGAAACGTAAAAAGTTGAATTTTTTAACACCTTGTCAATAGACTCCGATTCAAAAGATATACACATATATATATATATATATACAACCAATAAGAGATTTTCACTTAAGAAAAAATACGGAAGAGAAAATTTATATTTATTATTAATTATTATCGATAATTATAATATATATATACACACACACACACACACATATATATATATATACATAACCACCAACAAGATCCAGAAAACATTTCTTCTTAATAAAATTAATAAAAATGATATATATATATATATATATATCGGGATCAAAAAATATATATGAATGTGGGGACATTTTGGATTTATGAGGACCGTCCCCACAATTTTGGAGCATAATCCACTATACTTGTCTAGGGACTCTTTCGCATGAATATTGTTACTTAAAATTATATATATATATAATTGTAATTAAAAAAAAAAAAAAATATATATATATATATATATAATAAAATAAATTTTGCATTTTTAAAACACTGATGGACGGGATATAAACAAAAATGAATTTGTCGTCGCATTATTGTGTGTATATTATTATAGCTTTCCATCCAACGACAAATCGACAATTCGGGAAAACGGAAAGTATGTAATCTTTGAACCCAAGGTGACGTCACGTAGCGACGGCCTAGTTTCTTTTTTTTTTACTTCCATCTACACAGATATACACAACCATAGTAGGCAAGCAAAGTATTGAATATTTGACATATATATCTTCGAGATCACAATCTTAAAATTCAACTTGCGGCGCCTGCTTTCGAGAGACCTACTCCCCCCTTCTCTCTTTTTTTTTTTTTAAAGGATCCAACAAAATATTATTGGTACAAAAAAGGCTTTTTTGAGATTATCCATTTATCCATCCGCGAGCGCAAATATATATATAAAACTTAGGAATAATTATATATATAATTATTCCTAAGTTTTCATTTGTTGGGAGATAAATTACCGGAAATGTGTTAATTAGGGACATGCACCGATTTAGAAAAACTGATGTTTTCACACTTATAAGCAGCCGAGCCAGGACCGGCTTTGGGGGTAAGCGGGGCACCGGGGGCCGTTATACCTGTGACATATATCATCTTTACAATACTATACTATTAAATTTGTCAGTATTCAATTTTAGAATGTTAGGTAGACAAAAGCGTTTGTATTTTTGTTTTTTCAATTTTCAGAATGATGAATGATGGATATATATATACATATTACCACTTATTATATTCAGAGTCGAATATAATTCGAATAGAAAATTTCCGAGCTTTGGATCAATCTCTTTGAAAGATCTTCAAAAGAAAGGTATGCCAAATATGCCAATTGGTATATATTTTTATGGACCTTGTGCAAATATAGTTCTAGCTGCGATAAACTAAGAACAACAAAAAATGCATTTTCCCATTTGAAATAAATGTTTAAATATAACATTTTATATATACGTTACAATATTGTATTTTTATAGCAGAAATAAGTGACGTAAATGTTTTTTGTGAGAAATTGTTGCAAAACCGAGTAAAGGAAGAAGTGTATTGAGGTTTCAAAAGTAGGATTGAGAACAGTAGGGAAGCATTGAAAAATATTCACGTTCAAAAACAAATGAATGCTTTTGAATGCGCTTCTCATTGTTTCTCATAATCCTATACATATTTTTGAAATATCAATACTTTTTCGTTTACTGCTGGAATTGTTCCTTTTTTATTTTTATTTCCAAAGGAATGTAATAAGTTGTTTTTCTCTTTAATGTTTATTTAAAACGTCGAAAATATCGTAAAATAAATTTATGCACATACTTTAATATTAATTTGTTACAGAATGTTATATATATATATAATCTTGTAAATAGCTTTGAAATTATATATATGAATGTTACAAAAACTTTGATTTTCACAACTGTTAAGAAATTTCACGTTAAAAATGCATTCGGTTAAAAGGGATTCTGAAGTGTTCAATCAAAAAAGTAGTATAAAATCTATCTCGAAAATCGAAATTAAGAATGATTGAAATTAATTTTTTTTTCGTGCTTTCATTACAACTACACAGGCAGTATATATATATACGACCGCCAATACGTCATTCTCTCTCTCTCTCTACCTACCCCTTCCCATCACTCTGCCTTCCTTTCCTCGATCCATTTACTTTCAGTAGATCATTCTTCTATTTTATTCTGTAGTCATTTAATTGAAATATAAATGCGATTTATTAAATTGCAGGATCAGGCCGAGGCCATTTAAGCTGCATTTTTAAATTTAGAATTAATATTTGTTTTGAACACTTATATATATATTATATACTCTAACTATTACATTTTATATATATATATATATATATAACTAATCGATACACTTATATATTGGTGTCATCGAAAATTCACATATCGATTACCTTATCATTGTATATATATATATCTATCAATGTATAATTGTATCGATTACTGTTATCATATACATGTAAATATGTGAATTGTCGCTATTTCGATGACATTTTCGAGTATAAAGTGGAGTTCGGTGATGACCATATACTTTGATGGCCCTCATCATATAGCTATACTTCAGTGACAGAAAAGTTACACGATGCGGAAAATACAATGTCGCATTTCAGGCAGTACTATTATTATGACAGTTAGGTTGGGTTACTTTTTTAGTATACATATATAATCTTTATATTTCGCTCAGCCGACTTATAAGACCACATTGTATTAAAAAGGGCTCGATTATACTTGAAATACATAAATATATATATTGTAACGCGGCATTTACAATTTAGTTTTCAAATGAGTCATTATGCCTGGGAGGGCGGTTAATGACCGGGATGAAGAGAGAAGAAAGAAGTCCCATTACTGTTTACAAATCCTTTTGGGCTTTGACAAAAATGCATTTATTGTTTAATTGGATGCATATTTCTATACGGTTGCCTTAATTCCAATCCTTAGAATTTCGTTTCTGTCCCTATAGTTAGTCCTTCTTATTTTTAATCCTTGCTTATTTACTTATTTGCACGTTAATACAAAATAATTATGAAGTACTTTTTCATATTGAACATATAGGGATACGCACCTGATGTATTACCATCGGCAACACACGTCATTCGTTGGTTACAAGGCCGATAAATTAACAAACTTTATCAATCAAATATAGTTAGTCATATATTTTATAGTTTCATCGTCAATTGTATAGTCACTTGCAACTATATACATATCTCATATGGGCATATATACATCATTTCAAAATTGAAAATGCACCGAAGTGTTGAACTTAGAAACCCCAGGAAAAAATGTCCACACCCTCTCCATTCCGCACCGTTTAGCGAGAAATTTGAGATTAAATCCAATGCAAGTAATATATATACACTTTGATGCAAGAAAAGATGTATTTATCGAAAAACAGATTATTATCAATCAGTATGTAAATGCATACCGATATGAGTTTGTTAAATAAAAAAAAAAAAAAAAATGATAAATCATAAAACGTACCCTAAAATTAAATATAGAGCTTATATGAAAGGGAAAAAGGTGAAGAATTCGTTCATCCTTAATGCGATTTTGTGCAAAATATATTCGTTATGAGTTATAGCTCTCTTTATATGTATATATATAGAAGAATTTTGAAAATATCCAAGAAATGATATTATCTCACTTGATAGATTTTTAGCCTGACTATACGTTAAAAGAGCCAAATAAATACTCTTTTTCTTACGACTACACTTGTTGGCACGTGCTTATTTTGTATATCCCTTTCATATTTCCAGAATATGAATCTACGCATACTTTGTTATGTTCTCAATTTTAAGATTATTTTAAAGTCCTTTTTAATGAAGTTTCTGTCCTCACTAGCTGGCCTTAGGACACCTTCATTATTCTTTGACAGATGTACCGCCCCAGTTACTATAATTTATGTAACTCCTATTTACAAAGTTACAAGGAGAAAATAGCAGGACAAAAACTTACTTTAAAAGTTTTCCATGCTATAGTCGGCGTTTTATGGACAGGCTCTTATCATGAGAAACATTACCATTATTTATTTTAACCGTTAAGTGAGGCCCAGCAGCGGACCCCAGGCCCTTTTAACTGTCTGTTTAACAACATGCTTAACGTTCTCTACGTCATGATCTAAAAGAGACTATAGGTAGCATTTTACATACGGATTTATACCTGTTAGGGCTGATCACGATTCGAGGCCACAGCTGCCATCAAAAGTAAGGTGTACATTATGTAAGAGATCAGAAGATCGCAAAACAAATATCCCTCATGCCTCAGACCCATGTGTAACTTACACCACGCGTATCTACGCATTCGTCCTGCAGGTGCAGAGTGAATTTAATAATTTTTTCTTTCATTTTTTTTTGCACCGTTTATATTTATGCCTTTTACAACTGCAAAGTTAATTAAGTCAGGTAACTTATTGGTGTCAAAAGGCCAATACGTCGGCTCGCCGGTTGTGATTGGATTGAGTTTCCCTGCTTGCATGGCTATAGATAAGCCTACATTTTGGATTTGGGTTTAGTAATCTTCATCGCCATCAAGGATGTTTGGAATTATAATCTCCAACTGCCAACAAGAGATTCCCTAAGCTTTCAAAAATGTTCCGAAAATCTGTCTAGGATATCGAGTATTTGGGTAGGCAGTATAGTATATAAAATATAGTTCGATCTAACCGAACTTTTAGATACGCATCTTGATCATCTTAAATCTTTATTTACACTACAAATGTCAATGTGTGTAATATATATGCTGTATCTCCATGAAAACGAGGCAGGCGTTTAGCGAATAGATATTAATATCTATAGATATCTGCATCTCCGTGAAATCGGACCTTAAGGGTTTTTCGTTCCGTGAGCCGCCATAATTCTGTCATCAACCACAGTTCAAGCGCATCGAACTGCGTGTTTTAAAAAAAATCATGTTGTTAGGACGATCTGTTCATGAGATAATTGGAAAAAAGTGAATGAAAAAAATGTTAAGAAGTCGAAGTTGGGCAGAAAAACTTTGCGACGTGAAGCACTCGGTAGATATTTTTCAAAATCGAATCGATTCTTTATGATAGTTTGGCGTATACAAAAAGAGGTTACAGAAGATATTCTGTTTCGAAAAACGAAATTAAACCCTACGAAACTGCACAAAACTGCACAGAAAATTTACAAACAACAAATGTGACAGTTGAGGATATAAATGGCTTATAGTTACCCAGGTAGAAATTGCCCTTTATTTCTCCACATTAAATATAGGGCCTATAGAAGGAAAATTCTAGCCGGAAATATCCGAATAAATTCCAGATAGAATCTGGAAATATACCAGCACTTTATCGAAAGAAATAATATTTAGAAAAGTCAATATAGATTCTGGATCGTGTCGATATCGATATTCCCTGAATCAAATAAGCACATGTAGGGCCTAGAATTGAAACTCCAGCTTGAAATATTTGTCTAGATTCACAAAATATTCCAACTATTAGCCTATATATGTTTTCCAGTTTTGTCTTTTTAATGTGTCCATCTTCAACATGATTTGTGCTATTGCGGTCCTGTAATTGTGAAGTACTGTTTTTTATTTAGAAAGTGAGTGGCAATCTGTTTCTTTCCTCACGTCTACTGTTAAGGAAAAGTAAATATGTAGCTAGAAAAAAGCTACAACAGCGAATGTCTGAAAATGATTTTGGCAGTAGTGATAGTGACAGTAGTGAGGATTCAGTGAATAATATTTATCTGAAAATGATTTTGGCAGTAGTGATAGTGACAGTAGTGAGGATTCAGTGAATAATATTTATATCACAGTGCTGTTAAAAATTTCTTTCAGAAGTTCCGTAAATGTAACCGAAGCTTTATACGGTAACTGTTTCAAAATTTTATGAAACATAAACAGAAATTACGGATACGGTAACCCGTTAAAGGGAGCGGTATTGGTATAGCGATGGAGCGCGAGGTTATTGTATTTACACGATCGCTCATAGCGCGCAGCCCTATAGAAAAATATCCAGATTCATTTTAGAATCCTTCTAGGTTATATTAAATCTTCCAGGCAGTAATCCTGGCGTGACCTCGAATTTGTCCAGATTCGATATAAGGATCCAGTCCTGGGAAGGCGCCCCCAAACCGAGTCGGAATCTACACGGATTTGCCTTCCCGGATCCCAGAAAACATATCTAAAAAATATCTAGGGCCTGGGTTGTTTTCAGACAAAATTTACGCGAGTGGGGTAAATATCTGATATCTGATGTATTTCCATGAATACGTACCTTTACATTTTTAGCCATTTCACAGTTATTTCACTAACGAAAAGTCCGATCTACCTGATTTTTTTAAACATGCAGTTTCATGCGCCCGAAGCAATAATTGTAATGACACAATTGTTGCAAAAACAAAATGGCGCATTGTTTAATTTTTTTTTTCGAACGCACACTGAGTGAACATAGTATTTTATATAATCAGTGCGTAAAATGCGATTTTACGCACGAGTACTAATCAGCAAGCATGAGTGGCTGGCTTTTTTCATTTTTTTTTCATATACTACTACATAACAAAAACGTTTAAAGTTTTGTGGATTTGCTTGTATGCATTACGCGTTGAAAAGAAAATATAGAGGTTTCAATTCGTTTTGTAGATAATCCAGATTAATATAATTTTTATAAAATTTGTATTTATTTGTTATTTTACAAATATTACACGATTAAAATTATTAGACCTACTTTATGTACAAGTTCCACTAAGTTAAATAAGTAATTATAAAGTCATCCGAGGCACGACGGAATATGACGTTTATACTAGACACCATCAATTTCCTGGCGTCTATAGCAATACAAAAATAGAGATCTAAAAATGAAAATGAATTCATTTAATGAACACGAAAACTTAAATTAAGAAATCGTTTCACGTACCATTATTTTTTATTTAGCTCAAATATCATGTATATATATATAGAATTAAAATATAATGCTCTTAAAATGTTGACTGATATTTCTGCTAATATTATATCTTGTAATGGCTTATCACTTCACGCAATATCGACATGTATAATGTCTGTTATTGCTGATTAATTCAGTCTTCGCGATAAAACAAATTGCACGTGACCCTTAAAATGCAGTTCACGCTGCAGTTCAGTCAGGAGTATTGCCCACGTAGTACGAATGTCTTCGAATGGCTCCAGAATGTCTAAGAATATCTCCAGAATGTCTATGACATGTGATAGAGTATTTAAGAATATGTAAAAAAAAAATTTGTAAACATTCTGGGAACATTCAATGCTTCGTGGGCGAATTAGCATAATCCTTTGGTCATGTAGAATTCTTCGACACCTAATTACATCTGGTCATTTTATGGGCTTAAGACGTAAGTTGTGCAGCAAACATAAATCTTCGATTGCAGCTCTGCGAGCTGCAGGTATTCTCATATCGTGGATCTTCACTATAAAGTCATCCGTGATAAACTCCGGCATGTCTATTATAAGACGTGTCACCTGAAAATAAAGAATAAATTTTAGCAATTATCCTTGACAATAGAAGACATTGAAAAGTCTTGGAATCCAACAATTTCCCTAAATATTACAGTATTTAAGGGTTTGTCGTATATTTCATGATATATTATTTACCAATGATCGCGGCATTCCTTGAAGTACAGCGAATGCTTTGTGCTTTCCAAAGTGTACAACAAATTGCAGAAACTTTAATATGAACATCTTCTGCGATGAATTTGAAGTTTTTCTTTCAGCAATGCTGGAAAAGTGATAAAACAACACATTCAGTTCGCGTTGAAGCGCTTCCGGCAGAATCGTACATTTTTTATAGCTTGCGGGATTTTCTGAATTCGACGTAGCAAATTTTGCATACGCATCGCCCGACTCGTTTAGGCGTAAACGTTTTTGCGCCTGTATTCCGGCAAGACCATCTGACATTTCCATATCTACTTCCATACGCTCTTGCACGATACCGTTCTTTTTACGAGGATTCCTAATGCTGTGCTCGATAGTCGAATAAATGCAATAAACTGCCACTTTTGCTAGAACCGACGCATGGTGTTCAACTAATTCTATCTGCCTGCAATGGACGAAAAGTTTGCAATTAATTATTAATCTGTTATTAATTCAACTATAGATAATTTTCTAGTTTAATTATACGTACTGCAGATCATTCTCCAAGTAATCAGGTATGATGGTATTCAGAATATACAGTGTACATTTCTCCACCTCTAGAAGGACAGTCGGTAAAAACAAACTCGCTAAACGGTATAAATCTTTATGAGTTTTTGTTTTTAGTATTTCCTTTATTATGAAGTCTAGGGAGGCTCTCGTGCCGCCAGTTTTCATCATGGAGTCCATATATTCCACCGTGCCGATAGGCACCCATCCACGTATACAAATACCCTTCCAAATTTGTATTATCTTATCCAATATTGGTTGCGGCGATGCAAAGCTATGAACGTAAAACGCAATTAATGACATTTGTATATTTGAAAGAACCAAATTTTGAAAATTTATAGATTATGCCTTACTTGCAAGGGATCCGATGCGGTGTCTGATTCGACCCCATAGTATTGGTGGTACACTGCATCCTTTTAATAATGTTGTTCATGAGAGTGAACCTACAAGAATTTCCATTGTTAGTTCAAATATACTGATTTCTCAAAAACCAAGAAAAAATGTCAACCCATTTATAAGCAACGATACATACCTCCCTTTATAAGTAGTTTCCTGCGGGGTGGTACCGAGAAACGTTATTCTGCAGATCATATTGAACGCCTTCAACGTCGCATATGTACTAGTGACCATGTGATTGATCAACCATGTACTTGCACAAATAGTCAAATAACAAGAAGCTGATTTCAAACTGTCGAGGGCGCGCTTGACGTTTTCGGGGTTCAGATCTTGGTGCTCCCAAGCATAGAGTATTTCTTTCATAGCTCCCATCACCGAATGGCACTTCTCTTGCCAGTTGATATCATTGCTACTCAAATCAATTCTATTGGTAACAATTTGGGCTAAAAGTGTGTCCATTCTCGCTTTATCGATCCTGCTCAAGACCGTGAAAGGCGATTTTAGCTTATCGGTTTCCGGCATGTACTCGCGAACCCATTGTTCGAAAAATGAATTGCCGCTTTCTTCTAGAACACGCTGTAACAAATTGTAAACATTAAGTATTGTTTGGGACAGCCATATCCCTAATAGCAAAGTTGACCAATATCAGGAAATATGTTGCAATGACGGTCATATGCTGCACATATGATGTTATTTCGGCACGTTTCTGCATATTTTGTTATCTGGGATACTATAGCCGATATACTTTCTAAATACGAACCAATAATATTAAGTAATCGAGAACCTTTCTTTTTCTTTCGAGTTTTTTTTTTTTTTTTTTCTTTTTTACGGCTAAAATATTATTTATTATTCGCAAAAAAAAAATATTATTTCCCATTGAAAATAATCATCGTGACCTTGAAGTAACCTTCAAAATTGGCCTCAGGGTCAAAACTAATGGTACAGTTAAATGGCCCCCTTTGTCTTGGTCAACTTTTATCTAAATCATTTTTTTGTAGATACCGTAGTTTGGAAGATATATTCGGGTCAATAGATTAAAATGGGTCACCGTGTGTATATATATATATATCCGGTCGAAACCAATGAAAATTTTTATATTTTAAGCATTACATTCATGATATAGTATCCGCAATTTTCAATTTCGAGAATCTGATAATGTATTTGCAATCATCGAACAAAAGACCATCAAGATAACAATTGCATAAGAATAAAATTGCATAAGATTTGTTATTGTTATGATTAATTATTTTTTTTAAATTCACTTTTCATAGAAATGGGGATATTTGAAATGGGATAAGAGAATACAATTTTTTCATAAACTATTCCAATATCCAACAAAACCATTGAGTCTTGGTTTATTTCTATATTTTTGCTCTAAATATTGTAAGGATAAAAGCAAGTCGAAATACAATGAAAAATGATTTACAATGAAAAAAAAATTAAATTACTCTAAAATGTTGGCTAATCGATATTTTGATGGTTTTAATGGTCAAAGATGCATATTATTGTAAACAAAATTGAAATACTTAAAACGACAAATTATATATATATATATATATATTTGTATGTAAGTTATAGGAAAGTATAATTAGATACGTACGTCGGATCCATATTGCTGAACGACGGAACACAGGATTAGAAATGTAACATCAAATAACATTTGTCGAGTACTACTATCTGATGTTGCATTTGGTTGTCGGCTGTACTCATTGAACCAAATTAGCCGCGCAACTAAGTTCTTTAGCTTTCCTTTAACTGCTGCTACAGACAGCAGAAGATCAAGATTGTTCTCGTGCAAGATTTGACAGAGCACTGTTAATAAACTATTTTCGATTTTGGCATATTCGGCATTGAAACTTTGAAGAATTCTATCTAAGGTTGGTTCCACTCGTACAACGATCTTTGGAATGGTGTTTCTCATGGGGCTTGGTGTATTTGATTGTTCTGAAGCTTCTGTCTGAACTGTTCTGAGACTGGAATTGATATACATAAATTACGTCAATTTTTTATCCACACACAAACACACACACACTTATGAAAATGAATCAGTAACTAAAAATGTACATAAACTAAGGATAAATCTTGAAAATTTGCTTACGTTATACTGGAAATGTTTTGTGCTTGCTCTTGGGTTAATAATTTTAACTTCACTAATTCACCCACCAAACATTGTACAGTGTCGCATGAATAATATTTGTCCGTTTTATTCGGAGGTAGACCAAGTTGAAATATCAGTTGAAATGCATCGATAATATCTTGTGAGTAGTCTAAGTTTCCTTTGTTCGCTGAAAGAAATCAATATATCTATTTGATTAAATGTGATATTTAATGCCAACTTTAATAGAATAGAGCACTGCGACGGCTGAATATATAGACTTTTCAATTAATCTATACCAAAACTCCTTAGCAAAAATCGAAACGTTTCAAACTCCAAATTCACACTTAAATTACACTCATGGCACATTTAAGTCGCACTTAACGCGTGACCGAAGCGCGACCTAGGCGTGAAATTTGGACACCAATTTTTATCAGGTCGTATTTATAGTGCCAATTCGATTGCCAACTCTTACCGTCGCATGAAAATAAAATTAGTAGATTCAAGAGTTTTTTTAACAAAATCAATTATATCATCACTAGAAAATATTCATTGAGAAATTTAGCGCTAGCTTCTTCCCTGGAGAAAATCGAAGCGCAAAATTGTTCAAATTCACTCTTAAATGACACTTATGTTACTTTTAAGTCGCTCTTAACGCATAATAAAGCATGACTCGTGCGTGAATTTGGACACATATTTTTACCAGAGTTTGTATAACTTTGACCCAGTGCGGCAATTTTGAAGTATTCATATATGAACAATTAATTTTTAAAGTGTACTTACGATTTAAAAGGCTGTCCAATTCTTTCAAAATATGAGGTACTTTTAGCACCGTAAAAGCACCCCAGTGGCTTTCCTTGTAACTCCCTGTGACATCGTTTAGACATATAATCGAACCTCGAATGATATCCATATATAGCCGTGAGTTGGGAGCATTTGTCCACTGTTTAATCTCCAAAAAATGTGAAACGTATTCAGTATTGTCTGCCATAGGATTGACCGTATTTTGAACAGCAAGAAAAACCTGTGAAGAATACGAGAGGCACCCTGCATTAAAAGCGGCATCGCCAATTATCAATTGCGAAGCATAAATTTCCCCAATGCACCGCCCGATAGGATGTTCAGCGATATTCTCCTGCGCATTTTCAATTTTCTTGCACGTTTCTACAATATCGCGATAGCGATCTAAAAATAAAAATGAATTAATTTAATGAACGCGAAACGTGAATTTCACAAATAGCAATAGTGAAGTTTTTACATACCACCGTGATCGTGTTTAGCTACGTAAAGCATCGCCCGTAGAAAACTTGAACTTAAACATTTATTTAAAAAGTTGCACGTTTTTTCCATGATCTCTTGTGGCTTTGGAAACAAAGGAGGAGTTTCGGCGGCGTTCGTCAATGCATGTAAGAAACATCTCAGTAACCAATGCACGATAGATACGAACGATGCTGACAATAACTCGCCTTCTCCCTTACTTTTGCTGGAGATTCCGACAAATATCATCTCCAAAATATCCAGCAAACGTATGACGCAAAGCGGCTTGTCGAAAACATCCGATTCGCTTATTCGTTGTAACACTGCAGAGTGTGACACCAACTAAAATGACATTCATTGATTAATATAATTGCATAATTCAAAACATTATCAGATAATTTCTGAACAAAATATTTATTTTAAGATCCTAATGGGAAGGAAGTCAAAAGCTGTAAAAATACCTATTTAAATCCTCTTATCCATCGAATTCTGATTATTCTGATTACAAGTTTTTTAAAAGATATCTTCATGAGCTGTTACTGAATTTATGAAGAATGCTCGTATAAAACATTCTTAAGAGGACTAGAGTTTCGGCAGATACCGAGACTGGTCTGATCCAAGATGCTGGCCAGAGACTGTATTATAATTAGATTTAAGAAACCACTTTGGTTTCTCAATTTTAATAATTTTCAAAATCTGAGTTCAGATACGTAATCGACGACAGCAGAAACCTAGTTTCGTCTCGTAGTCGAGACGAGACCGAAACACTAAATTCAGAGGATTTGTAGATTGCTTTTGTACTCATCGCATCCAAAGTCTCACCTCTGCCGATTGGAATATTCGTTATCGACTATATACCACTATAAATATTACTTATTTTTTACTTTTTTATATGCCTTGCTGCGAAAATGACTAAATGCCAAGCTTAATTAACGATTGTGTTAGAAAAATAAATACTATACATTATCAGTTTTCTTCAATGTCAATATTAAACTATACTTACATTTGTTCCAATAGCTTCTATAAGATATGATAACAGAAACTCATTTGGTGCGGGTCCAACTAGAGCTTGTTGCAATATACAGCCAGATATTCTATAAGGACCATCACTAACACCTTTGGATATAATCTAAATTAAAAATAAAATACAAATATACATTATAAGTTTATACATATTTATACACAATATAATATAATATATATTAAGATTGACGTTTGATTGACTTTTTATTTTATTACATACTTTACTGAATTTTTAAAAGTGTGTCCAACTATACAGTATAGACCAACGACTGAGAAATCACTCCAGCACACAATTTTGTCTGAATCAACAAAAGGTTTGCCGAGTAACAAATTTTGACAAAAAATGACGCGAAAATAGTAGAGTATTCCGGTGTTTTAGATCTATAAAGCAAAGGATATTAAATCGTAAATAAAAGAAGCTCGTAAAGGGTGATTTCAATTTGTTCTCACGACAATAATTATTTATAAATCAACATGGAAATATATTTAATGATATCTAATGATATCCAGGAAATATAAGAAGATTTCGAATTATTCTTTGGGACATTTAACATAATTTTACGTACTCGTTTTATACAGGAATACTTTAATTTTACGGAATATAATTTTTTGCTTAAAGAGTTTACAACTGAAGTTCCACGCTAAGCCTTTAAGCTTTGTAATAAACATGAACAAAAACATAAACTAAATAAAACCAAATGTCTATAATGAAAAAAATGGTCTTTTTAATGGCGCCAGTTGTATAATAGAAAGTGCAAATTAAAAATAATTGAAGCGTTTTTTTTTCAAATTCGTCATTGTACATAACATGTTCAATCTTCAAAAAAATACCAGTGAAATTAGTTTAATATTGAATGAGAACATTTCGAAATAATTTCTTTTTGTTACAGATAAGGAAACCTAATTTATTTCGGACCGTTTTCAGTCAGTTATATCTAAATATATATATATGTATATATCAAAATCAAAAATCTTACTCGTTTAACGTTAATACTCCATTCAACAAATGTGGATCGTTCTTTCCAACCACGCATGATTGATGATTTTATACTGCAGGGTTTGCTAGCTACTACGTTCAAATTGACTTCCATGATGAATACAACAGCTTGAATCAAATCTTGAAATAATTCAATCTCATGTGAAGATGGCCAATGTATAAATGAATCCAACCTGTGATACAAAATTTTTAAGTTATTATACATGGTACCTATAATATAAGAAACTAAAGAAAATAACACGTTTAGAGGAAATATAGCCAAAAGGTGAAATTTACAGAGAGTCAAATTTCACACAAAAAAAAGGACTGTATAAAATTTGATGAAATTCCAATGAAAAATTTAATGAAATTGAATATGATTTACTGTACGTTTCGGAACATTTTAAATAAAAATTCAATAAAATATCATTAAAAGCAAAGTGATCGAAATGTAATGTAAACTTCATTCGAAATCAATACATTTGTAATGAAATTGTAATGTACAGTAAATGACAAAAATAATTGTGATTAAGACTGAAAATGGAGAAAAATTGTAAATTTCAATTTATTTAACTTTTTCCTCTATGTTTTTCATTAATTTTTATTATACAAAACATATTTATTTGAAATTTTTTAACCCCATCACAAGTGAATAAATTGTATATAATAATACACTTGTTTGCGATATAATGGCTATTTCGTGAAAAAAAGACTTGTATCTCGAAAACAAATGATCGCAAAGAGAAAGTAAAAAATGCAATTTAAATCGTTACATGTACTTGATTCTCTTTAACCGAAAGTGCGTTTTTTTTTTTGGACAAATTTTCACGTTTCTCGACATTATTCGACCGGGCTATAATTTTTAAATGCACAATTTCCAAACAAGTATTGCAGCTAATCGAAAGTGCATTGAACATTCAAAAATACGAATTGAGATAAGAGATGATTCAAAATACTAAAAATAAATCCACTTATGTTAATTGGTTTTTAATCGTTTTTCCATTTTTCAATACACTTCCGTTTACTGATATACATAGTTTTTCATGATGCGGAAGTTCGAAACGTTGAAAATTTCGATGAAAATTATCATCAAAATAAATTTTATTTTATTTTTTCCCGAAATTATCGAAATCATTATTGTTTTTTTTTTTTGTCACACTTTTTATGTAAAAGTAAATAAAATCAAATGAAGTAATAAAAAAACATTCGTGGGACGTTTTCAACGTCAGCCTGACACTTTTTCACTCAAATTATCACTATATTTTCAAAATCATACACATAATTTTTTTTTACGAACATTCCACTATTCAAGACAATAAGATCATTTTTAGAATCGATTTACACTTTTTGTCACTATATAAATTGAGAAAGACACTTGTTCAACGTTTTTTGGACAAATTCGAAACTCCGTTCCAACCTGCCGCCGTATACGAGTTGCAGAAATTGTATATAGAAAATTGCCCGAAAAGTTTTTAGATAACATTATGACGTACGTGAGCCTTAAAATATAGTCCACGAAACTTGGCGCCAGAGGCCGCGCCTATATCTACATTATACATATTTTTTAATCAACTTGTTCATTTGTTTTTTTGAAATTTCCTAATATGAAATCAAAAATTATAAAAGAATGAATTATAATTTAAAGAAGAAACACGATTTTTAAGTAGGTTAAAAATTTCTTTCAATTCGGACTTTTCAAATGTAACCTGGACTTTATTATAAAGTTTTGATAAATATATACCTTCACAACACGATGTCAAAACTGTCCGCGTCCAACACCGAATGAACCGACTTCTAAACTAAAACTGCTGTCAGCGTGGCGGCCGGCATTCAGCTCGACCCTCTTTCTAGATTTTAATATACGGTATGATTTAGTAATGTTCACCAGATGGACACACGATAGCAACCAATCGTAGGAAAGGCGGGGATTCAAACATAATTTTTCAGAACAAGGAAAATACTTATATTTACGTCGACTCTCTCCCTTATTTTTTAATGCTTTTTCGCTCATCACCATCAATGTCAATTATAAGGGGGATTACTGTCGATAGTAGGGGAAGCTTGTACACGCATTAAAATCGTAAAATCTTCCAACATAATATGTCTTAAAAAATCGCGGTATAATTTAATTGTTCATCAGTGGCGCCATTTGGCGTGCGAAATAGAAAACGAAGAAAGCGATAACTGTTACGCATGCTCGAGACAAATCACGTGATACTTGAAGATCGTAAACATTGAAACTGGGATTGAATGTAAATAAGACCACGTTTTGTTTGGTTTGTTGTTGTTTAATATTTATCCACTTGATGGAAGGTTATGTTAATTATTAAATATACATATATTTATTGTAAGAGTTGATACATCACGGCCGATGTAAATAAGGTAAAAACTAAGTAGAATCTCCGTTGTCGAATGCGGTTATGACAAAGTGAAGCTTTTAAATTTCCGTGACGAAACGCTGATATACATTTAATCGGGATATAGAATATACCCAAAATAGCCTTATTCATAAATGCATTTATGCGCACATTTTCGACAAAAGCAAAAAAACCGCAAGCGTAATGAAAATTTACTGTATAAATACTCTATACATTATTGGAAAGGCACCTAAGATCACCTAAGATACAGTGCGAGTCATATGATAATGCATGGCTGTTGTCGTTTGTTGATTCCTGCTTTACATTTTTTTATTTAGAGTCGGGTATGTGGTATGCAACTAGCCAAGATATATGTGTTCGCATTCACATATATATGTAGGCGATGTGCACTTAATTAGGCTATATCGAATGCAGTTAATTGATTTATTCTTCATCATGAAATAATGTTTTTAAACTTTAATCTAAATGAAGTAAGAAAATGCCGTCCCAATAGCCGAACATGCCGATATTTGAACAAATATGAGTTCTTAACTATTCGTGAGCATCCTTCAGATTACAAGTGCCACAGCTAGGAGTAGTTGACGCAAAGTAATGTAGCACAATTGACCATCTGGACAAAATTTTAATTGCACTGGAAATCTAAATATTACAATTTAAAATAATTTACCTTTAAATTTTGGGTTAAATCTAATTCCCTGTTGTTTTAACGTTTAATTCAGTCAGTTCGAGTACTGGGTCAATCTATTCTTTAAGTGGTTGGCTACTGGAATGTTTACTATAATAATTGAATAATCAGTTTATTTTTTAAAATTGATGTATATATGTACATATATATGTTTTATGCATAAAAGCAGTTTGAGTACATAAACAGAATGTTTGTAACCCGCAATGATGTATTCTGATTTTTTCTTTTTTCAGAGAAATACCCTAAATAAAAATGGGAGATTTACAAGTAGATCAAAATTATTTAAGTAATATTATAAGTGAACTAGAAATTGATATTCAAAAGATAAAAGTTGATGGAAAATATTTAAATAATACGGATGCTAAGGTAATTATTACTTTTCTTTCGTATTTATATTTGTAATACGTAATTTATAAAGTTTGTATACAAAAAACTTAATAGTTAGAAAACTGATGTTTTAAAACCAATGTAAAAGGAATAAGCATTGTATAAAACTAAAAAAGAGTAAAAAGATGTGTCTATAGATTTCGCCTCTTTTTCCTTTCTATTTGTTGTAACCTCAATTTTTTCACAAGGTTGCATCAACGAGAAGCCTTAACACCAGTTGAAATATGGCAGATGGAAAATGAATTAAATGAATCGTTAAATGTAAATGAAAGGTTTAAGCACCATATAAGTATATGTTAAGCGATCAACCGCATGAGTTCTTTGCAATAAAAGATACTGACAACTGAAGAAACTAGATAAAATCAACCACGTTAGTAGCTTTTTATCTTATAATAGTTACTGCTTCCAGATTCTAATTGTTATTTACTTTCAATATTATTCTATTCATATTTACCACATCCCTGGTAAAAATCGAACTGTACGGGAAGTGTACACTGGTCCAAATTACATTTTCTATATAGCTCGTGTACAGTTAAAACAGCGTTTAACTGTACACGAGCTGTACTTTGGGCATCCCATACATTCGGATTTTCACCACGGATCTACTATCTTTAAAACGGAGGACTCTGAGATTGCTTGGACATGGTTTTATATATTGCTTATTGCCTTTATATCGAGTTTTAATGCATTATGGAATTCATTTGCAAACTACAATTTCATTTTCAACACAACAAAACGAATTTCAACAGGTATACAAAATTTTATTTTTACGACTTTCAACGACTTTTTTAGAGGTTAAATCAGTTGTGTGCCTAATTGTATCCTACATGCTCTTATGGAGAAACATATTTGCTACAAATAAATGTACTTTTCATTACCAGTGGACCATACCAGGACTTATTGTCACATGACGAAAATGGCACATATCGGTATAAAATTTTATTTTTCTTCGATAACAACATTTCTGGAGGATAAATCAGTCGTGTACCGAATTTTATCGTATCTCATTCGGAAACATATTTGCTACAAATATATGGACTTTTCTGTATGTATTTGTAAAATAGTTAAATTAAAAGAGAAAAAATGAAGTTTTATGCGGATTCGCGATATTTTCGTCATGTGACAAGTCCAGACAAGTTCTGGTACGGCCCGATAGTAATGAAAAGTACATATATTTGCAGAAAATATTTACATCGAGGAAAGAATTCGGTACACTATACTAATTTCACTCCAATAAAAGTTTTTAAAGTCGAAAAGAAATTAAATTTTATACGGCAATGTGCCATTTTCGTCATGTGGCAAGTCCTGGTATGGTCCGGGGGTGATAGGTAGTATAGGTACATATTTGTAGCAAATATGTTTCTTAATAAGAGCATGATTTATAACCCCTAAAAATGTCGTTGAAGTCGGGAAAAAAAATGATATTTTATACCGATATGTGCCACTTTGGTAGTGTGACAAGTTTTATCGCATTGTAACAGTCAAATTGTAACAAAAAGTGCATTTATATACATGAAATATATGTCTGAAAAAAAACAATGCGCGTTACATGGCCCCTTTAGTTGACTTAATTTTTCCAAATTGGGGCCCCGCAGCCAGTTTTTGATTCGTCCCTGGACTTTCACCGCTGCTCGCGGGGCTGGGGCGAGATTCAGACTTATCGTGATGTAAAATCCAAGAGTTTCCTGCTTTGCTTTATTGTTTATATATTTTACCATTCATGTGCTACCACTTTACAATTGATATTAACAGAAATTTTATTATTTTTATCTGATGTTAAATAATTTTGTATTACACAAATGTATACTTGCGTTTAATTTTATTTCAGATCAAATTAAACGAAATATTATCGTGGTTGAGAAGCACACCGAAAAACGTAACTTTCAGAGTAAATACATTACAATGCAGGCCTGATAATTTCTGTTGTATTGTTGAGAATGTTTTTAAAGAGGTAAGTAGATATAAATGCATAGAAAATAGTTAACCGTCGGAAAACGGGCATCCTCGTAAAAAAATTTATTTTATACTATGTGGATATTGTAAATGATCGGGCGGAATAAAATACGTCAATTTAGAGAATTTAATAAATTTCATTGATTATCACGACGATACCTTTAATTTGCGGAGATGAAGGGCCAGAAACGGCAGAAATTGACCCTTGATTCGCCGTCCGTGGAACCCTCGGTTACTATCCATCCGGGGTGAATGGCCAGCAGGTCCCCATACAACACAATCTGTCCCGAAATGTCCTGAGGAGCTCCCGTAAAGCTCGTCAGGTCAAAAAAATCCCCATCACAATATCACGGGACGGATTGTGTTGTGTGGGTGTAGATTTTACCATTTACATCCTGTTTGCGAACCTTCGGGCTTCTTGTTTGCCGAAAGGCCAGCAATGGCGGAAATCGACTCACCGAAGGCGAATCACCGTCATGCTGTACCCATTATAAAATTATTTAGTACGCAATTCTCTAAATTAATTTTTTTTTGACTTATCTCATTTTAGTAAATCCGTTGAAGCTCTTTCTCCACTACTCTAACATTTACAATATTCCTATAAAATCTTAAAATAAGGTGTCGTCGTTATATATGAAGGGCCCGTACATCAAACCTATAGGCAACCTTCTTTGCGTTTATTCCCGTACGGGAATTTTGAATTGGGATTTCTACTACAATAAAACATGTTTCTTTCTTGTTTAAAATTTTTGCTGTGCCGCTCATTTTTTTTCCTTAGAAACTATTCTACTCCAATAAAACATGTTTCTTTCTTTGTTTAAAATTGTCTAAAAAATATTCCAGAATTTTTTTGATTCCAAAAAACAACTTTTTCGTATGTGGGATTTTACGAGGTAATAATAATCGAATCCACGTGAAACTTAAATTATCGTAACGTCTGGAAACGGGTGTAGAATTTTCTGCTCTTCAAGATAAATGCAATAAAAGTTTTTTTTTTCTAAATGGTGGCTTGAATATGCCCGACCGCCAATTTTTATTGCCATATTCATAATCAAGAGGCAATAGTGCGTCAAAAAATTGTCATATCAATTTTTTTTTAGTATACCTGATTTCCGAAGGTTTACCAAAATGTATAACAATGAATTAAAACGAATTACAGCAAGATTAGTTTAATCTGAAAGTGGACAAAAAAAGGGATAGAGAAAAGAAAATGTCAATTTGTGCCATACAATATATAAAAAGTAACTTTTTAATCGACGACGTATAAATTTTAATTTAACTAAATTCAAATTATGAAATCCAAATAGCGCTCGCAGCCAGTCCCTTCTATTTTGACATTTCCTCATTTACCAGAAATGGTTATTGTAAATGCTTGGGATAATTCGGTTAAACTAGATTTGGAAATGAAGCCTAAAGAAATAATTGTCGATGCAATTTGCGGAGCTGCAATTTTGCGAGGTTCGCATATTTTTGCCCCTGGAGTGCTGGGAATGCCACGAGGTAAGTTAATTATGTAACAATAAACATTTTTAGAAATGGAATAATGTATATATTCAGAAAGCATTTAAACGCTACTAGAGCCCCATCAGTTGTAGCAGATTATTTTAGCGACAGTTGTGTACAAGCCCTAGTAGAAAGTGAGCCCAGTTTTTGTCTAGTTTCTGTCCAGTTTGCTTTTTTTCCATGTTAAGGGTATAGTAGGATAACTGGGCAGTGTAACAGAAAACTGGACAGATTTCTACCAGGGAGGATTTTGTTCTTAATGTTTTTTACATTTCCCAACTGCTATTTTCCAACAAAAGAATAACTTTTATTAACTATGAGTATTTGATTTATAGGCTTAAATTTTGGCGACAAAGTAAGTGTCTTCATAGACGAAACTCAAGGATGTAAAAAAGGGTTGATTAAAAAATACAATAATGCCAACAAAATATTTGTAGGTAATGGAATAGTTCATATGGGCAGAGAAGAGATTTTTCATCATGAAAAAAATTCTAGGTATACGTGATGATTGCTAAAAATTATAACCCTTTAACGCCGAAACGTGCAGAGTTTACTTACACGGAATTCAACGTAATCATATACTATTGCAAAATATAATGTATCGCGGATTATCTGAAAATTTCGCATATTACGTCCGCCATATTGGATCCGACATTTTGAATTTGAATACTCGAATTTTGGATTCACCGCTGGTCAAAACTAAATAAAATACCAACTTCCAGGTTGTACGCCTCTGGATTCGACTCTTATAAAACTCGTAATTATGTAACCCGTTACTATCTTATGTTGTCTATTATTTTCTTAACATTTAATAACTTATCATTTATCAACGTGAAAATTACGATTGAACAAAAAATTTTACCTAAAAAATCGGGATTTTTGGATATTTTTGAAAAAAAGTAGCGTAAAATGATGTTTATCGAAAATTTCACCTTCGCCATTCAAAAGGGCGTCCCCAAAAATAAACGGACGTGGTCATCCCGATTTTTCCACACTTTTATTTTGCGAGTGTACCAGTACGTGGAATCCCGTGTGCAAATTCTACATATTTCAGCGTTAAAGGGTTACTATTCTACTTTACTCTGAAAATAAATGAGGTATAACCGATTTGAACTATTTGTAATATCAACATGCTAATTCAAATGTTAGCGTCATAAGAAAAACTTTTTGTGGGATACATTTTTCAAAAGAACAATACTCTTTCAGAGGCATCGCTATATTAATGACGGACGTGGTATCGCGTTTACCGCAATTAAATAACAGCATTGTGCCGTCGGGATGGGCAATGCTTCAAAATTTACCTTCAATCGTTTGTTCACGAATATTGAATCCACAACCTGGGGAAACGGTGCTTGATATGTGCGCGGCCCCTGGGAATAAAACAACACACATATCAGCGCTCATGTCGAGCAAGGTAATGATTGGAACGTTCATTTTTAGTGCTCTAAACCTTTTAATTTAAATAAAATTGATATGTTGTATCAATTTATTTATCAATTATAGGGAAACAGTTGAATATGTAAGGAATATAAAATGTACGATTTAATATTTAAGGGAGTTGTCATTGCTGTAGACAAGCTCGAGAGGAAAGTGCGTCATTTGAAAGAAAACTGCAAAAACTTCGAAGCGACGAA
The DNA here is from genome assembly GCA_030522945.1 of Trichopria nigra. Taxonomy (NCBI): domain Eukaryota; kingdom Metazoa; phylum Arthropoda; class Insecta; order Hymenoptera; family Diapriidae; genus Trichopria; species Trichopria nigra. The sequence goes on from JAPYZR010001839.1 coordinate 50,902, forward strand.
CGTTCAAGCCTATTGTTTCGATTCCATGAAAGCTGTCTGCGAAGATATTGAAAAATCCGTGACAGATGGACCTCCGTTTTCAAAATGCAGTTTCGACCGAATTTTATTAGACGGTCCTTGCAGCGCATTAGGACAAAGACCTCTCATAACTCACTCAATAACTGTTGCGCAACTTCGCTCATACGTTGCACTACAAAGAAAACTATTCTCTACCGTAAGTTCGCATTTTACTTCATTCAAGTTTACATTTTTTTAACGAATCGACATTGCAAAAAATATCATTTTTAAATATTTTTATTTTAACGGCAATGAATGAAAAGTTAATCTTAATGAAAAATTGACTTTGTTGCATGCACAGGCCGTCGATCTTCTGAAATTTGGCGGCACTCTCGTGTACAGTACTTGTACAATTACAGTCGCAGAGAATGAAGGTATTGTTGCCTGGGCTTTAAATACCTTTCCATGTTTGAAACTCGATTCGATTAAGGAAAAGTTCCAAAAGTTAAACATAGAGAATTACGGTACATGTGGTTACAACGTTGATGGATTAACGACTGAGCAGTCCAATTGCTTACGAAGGTTTGGACCTGAGAGTGACACTATTGGATTTTTTATTGCTGCATTTAAGAAAATTAAAAATTAATACCTTCTTTTATGCATATATTATTGTTATGTAAATATATTTTCAATTGTGCAATATTTGAAACGAATGACTTTTATTTTCATGTCCTACCGGTACGATACAATACAAATAGCAGTAACAAGATCTTAACAAGACGAGTCTTGTTAAGGAGGTAATTTCTTACCAATTTGCATTTTTTAAAAAACGTTACAACTTTCCTTTTCCGTTGAGAGAACATTCTAAAATTAATCCAGGAACTTCGGTTATCACTTGAACGACATCGTTGGAGGAGAAGACGCGCCTGGTACAGACTTTCAACCTTGAATTAATTAAATTCTTGCTTTTGTTAACTGTTTATTTTTTTTTTGTTACATCGATAAATCTATAATTATCGATAATGTACTTGAAATAGTATATTATACATCAAGGGATAGAAGTGGGACTTTTCATTGACGGGTATGACGGTATTTACCCTGTGGCATGTATGATATTTATATATAACACACGAGTACGATGAAAATAATGAAGGTGAAACTTGTGAAAATTGTTGAATAACCTTAAAAATCTAGTCCAATATTAAGGTGGCTGGTACCATCTTTCTTCCAAAATATTTTGCTGTTTTCCACCTCTATGCCGAGCTAACATCAATAATTTAACAATTTTCGCAAACTTCACCTTCATTCGACCTTGCCATGACCTTGTTGAAAATATCGTATAAATATTGTTTTGAACCTAAAATTTTCCGCTCTTTTCAAATCCGAGATTAAAAGTAGGGGTTCCCATTTAAAAAAATTAACTTGACCTGTAAATAATCTTCAGCCCGGGAAAAATCCTGATACTTTTGTCTGAAACATTTTTTTCTAAAACACGTAATTTTCGAAATAATTAGGTGGTGTGTTTAAAATGGGACACCCTGTATATATGCGTACAACACAGAATTTAAACAATATAAAAATATGACTAGATATTGCATAAAAAAAATGTAAGCTCGAAAATATTTCATTATACTTGTAAGATTTGAAATTTGATTATTGATCAAATTGAGGCAGATGAAAAGGTTCCTTGTTTTTAACGCAAAATTTAAAAAGTTAAAGAATAAAAGAAATTGGCGAATGATGGCTCAGTATTGACTTTTTTTTTTTAGTTTCTAAAAAAGATTTCCTATAATCTTAACCAATAATTGGTAAAAAAGTCTACTGCTTTGTAGATATTAAAAACTTGTAGAAATGTATATATTTACATAAGAAGTTGCAACTTGGAAAATTTGAATGTAGAGTTTATTTCAAAACTCAATGTTAGTAAAGTCAAACAAAATTTTACATATTAATAAGACTTTTTGAATAAATGATACTTGCTAGTCTTAAATTTATTTCAGGAACGATTCTTTTCTCTTCTGTAACATTGATGTCGATAATAAAATGTTTAAAACTTGCAGTGCAATGAAATATGTTCTTCAAAGACATCACTTTACGTTTTTTTATCATATTTTTAATTGTTAATGTTTATCGTTAATTGATATTCGATTTCCCTCGATTTTAAACCATTTTCTTAAAGGGTAAAGCCATCATGAAGTTTTTTTAAAGAAATCGAGTTTTTAGAACGAATAAGAAAAGCATGTCACGGGGTCAGACAAAAATCTGGAATCCGTTGTTTCCTCGTTGAAAAAAATGTTAGAATTTGGTAGATCAAAAATACCGACACATTTTAATCTAGTCTGGATCTCCGCAATATTATGAAATATTGTGTATTATTTTATATATTTCTATAAAAAAATTTCTATTAAAATAAGTTGACATTTATATTTTTTGATTTTTCACTTTTCTTTGACACGCTATATATAAATGATTTAATCGAAAACATTGTATTAGTACTGGCGAAGACCACAAAGGGCCAAAAGGTTGAAAATGAATTTACTGGTTACAACATCGAAGTATATATTTTCTTACCATCCACGACCTATAAAAGGAAGAAAAGTACTAATTTTAATTTATGTATAAGAAGGCATTCCGCACACCAAATCGAACGGTCAAAATCCTGTTCTGAACTGAAAATTATTAAAAAAAAAACACACATAAAATTAACAATAGTCTTAAAACCTGAACTTTGTCAATCTTGACAAAAACTAGTCATATTTATGAACTCTGAGAGAACATTCAATGAAAGCTTATATTGATTGGAAAGTATTAGAATTTCTTAATATATAGATTTTCACTGTTTTTTTTTTACATTTGAAATAACAGGTTTTGATACAACCATGAAGTGCATTATTAAACGTGAGAAATATCCTATTGTATTAAAGGATAGAAATTAATTTTTAAATTTGTTTCATTCTATTTAATAGCTTGTCTATTAAATATGCTGATAAAATATGATCCGGAAACATTTTATATCGAATTCCCCGTTGAACTTTTATGCGACTTATTAAAAACGGCTTATTAAAATGTATATCATTCTGAATTTTGAATTTTGGTTTGCCGCATTCCAGATTTTTATCAGTCGGGATTACGGAACCCAACCTTTTTGACGACCATGGTGGCTTCCCCTTCAAAATTCCAAAAAGGAAAACTGCATAGTTCGTGGAAATATTTCGCATTGGTTACGATTAATTGCCATTCGCACATAATTACTAATTAACGTTAATGTCGTTAATTAACGTTAAAGACGTGAAATTTTGTATTCGTGAGATTTGTACAATTTATACTAACCTTGGTGTGAAAGAAACGTTAATTGGAAACAAATTAGTACCGGATTCCGAGCGCGGAGGCAACAAAACTTGGGTTTTCGTCATTGTATAATCCTTATTGTTATGTATTGTTTTAATATTTAACAAATGCGTGTCTCCTGAAATGTAACGAAATTAATATAGGGATTTATCCAATACACGGCTGACTCGTAAATATGGCAAGCTTCGAGGACATACTGGCCAGATTTTCAACGTAGAACGTAAGATTCTTTGTGTTGTTCACGTGAACCTCGCCGAATCTTAAAATTTTCGTTGAAATCATTACCGATGGAAGTATTACTTTTGCCGTCAAATCTATCTCCTATCGTGATTCAAAAAAATTAATTATATTATGTGCAACAAGTTTCTACATATATATATATATATGTGTGTGTAAATGGTATACAGCGAGAGATCCCTGTATTACATATAGATCGAACTGTAAAAGTCATTTGAAAAATATAACATCAAAAAAATTATTTTTTATACCTGTATATGTCCAGTTACGTGTATGACATTCAAAAATCTGTGGGTGGTAACATAACAAAAAGTATCGTCACTGATGATAGAATGCTTTATATGTTGTATCCATTTTTTATTGATTATACAGGCAACTTCAACCTACAAAGAGTCTGCTTAAAGTCAAGTCATCAATAGTGAAATAAAATAAAAGTCAAACGTATTGCAATTTAAAAAAAAAAAGTATAATTGAATAATTTCGTGATCTGCCAATTTTTATACGAACTTCAATGGAGCCTCCGGGATCTACGCTCGCGTTTTTGTCTATCGCAATTGGTTGCGTAGTGAATACGGAAATAATTGAGAACGGTTTTTTGATAGCGAATTGCACATTTAGTATTTCTTCGAGTTCATTAGTGAATAGGAATTTTCTTTTTACCCTGAGAAAATAGAAAAGTGATCTAAATACGAGTGTCTTTATAACGTAAATAAAGTTTATTATATAAGACATTGTTTATGGATTAATTAATAGTCAAGTTAACATTTTTAAAGAATTATTAAGTATTTTTTATTTTTCAATCATCATTCTTATTATTTCAAACTCGATGTTATGTCTTTTAACATAAAATATCGCTTAAGATATATATCGTAGAAATTAATGTATTTTACGTGATTTCACGATTTGGATCTCTTGCGAGGGCACTACATTGAATGAGAAATTTTGTGTAAGAATTCGTTTCATCGAAAGTAAGTCGAGGTTCTTCAACTTTGACATACACATGTATTTCCGTGGGTATCTGATAAAGTCCATCTGATCTCATAAACATGTTATCTCTATATCTAAAGTACAATTAAATATAACGTGTCATTTTTATGTATAAATATGCACGCATAAGTGTTGAGTCAATGTTTAACTATTATTGGAAGGCAAACTCAATTTCGTATTAATTAATTTTATCATTCCAATTTGTACAATGTATAGTATGATAGATGCAATGATAGATTCTTGTGCGATAATTAAGAGAAATTAATTACTCTTTTCAAGTATAAATTAATTACTGATTTATACTTGAAAATACGAAAGTGGAGATTCAAAAAGTACCTTTCAAATTACTATTCTTTTTCAGGTATGTGAATGATATATGTTTACTTTTATTCCAACCGCGATTATATTCATAATATGTTACACATACTTTAAACAGTCGTATCATAAACCTATGGAGCAACCCTTCTTTGGGCCCGTAGCCGACCGCATTTGAACCCAAATAGTACTGACTCAGGATGTCCTCAAGAGTTCCTCAGAACGTCCAAATGCAGGCTTTTTTTCATCCTCCCAATATCCGTATGATATCCTCTGACCTAATGATGTCGTGAGGACAGTGTGATGATAAGAAAACCAGACATTTGTACTTCCTGACAAACTCCTGAGGACATCCTGAGTCAGATGTGCTATTTCGGAAGGTACCTAAACGCCAGTTCGCAACATGTATTTAAGTAACTGATAATTTATGTATATTCGAAAGAACATTTTTAACGTACTTTTCCGACTTTGACATACGTATGTATCCCACAGCAATGCAGTGAACGTCATCTGATGGGAGCTTGTCGGAATTGACATACAGAACAACCTGCTTCTTCGTTTTTGGAGGGATATAAATTTCTCGTGGCACTATCTACAAACATGTGTGAAATTTTTCTTTAAATTTTATCCGTCAAAACAATTTTTATTATTGACAAAACATGTCAAAAACAGCCATAAAGTAAGTGTGGTATTTTTAATTTTCAGGAGGGTACATTCGGCTTTGTTGGCTCAGGTACTAATGCGTAAGGCTCGTAGGATTCTTAGTTTCGATCCCTGTCTGGTAAACAATGTTTCCATTGTTTTCAAGCAGTGGTTCGCAACGTGTAAGAAGAATCACGTTGGTTTACATTTGGAAATATTGTTTGTCCAGTGGTGAATCGACTCTAGACCGCTGCTATGCACTTGTGTTGTTGGTTCTGCAATTTCCTACATCCCCGACAAAAGTAAGTAAGACGTCTTCTAAAGACCACCTTCTGTTCTCGCATATGTGTGTAAAGGTACGCATCTATGCACCTGGAGTCCCGCACATGCTATATGTATACATAAAAAATTATGAGGCGCACTTGTGCAAAGCTCATGTGTATCTGCTTTGCAAGGGTCATTATAAATAAATACAAAATTAAAACTGTACTCATTTCGTTTTTTTACGTTTATGACGACAAATTTATAGACAAAAAATAAGACTTAAAACAAATCAATGTTTTCTTTTTTTTAATTAAAAGTTTTTTAAACACAATTTAAAAAATATCAATAATTAAAAAAAAAAAAAAAAAAAATTGAAAGAAACTAAAAAATGTTAACAAAAGTCGATAAATGTCCTTGAACACATGATTTCATATATACTTCTTATTTATATAAATTATTTTTTATTATATATAGGAAAGTTCAAATTGAATAAGAAACATACTGTGATTTGACACGTTTATTCAACAAGTTCTAGTTTATAAAATACCAAAATGAAGGATTTTCACATAAAAATAAAAAATTTCTCTATCCCTTAGCCGAAAGTACTGTCTTCCCGGACGCATTTCACCCCGGGAACAATTACTTTTGTGGCCTGCTTTTGTTTTTCATGGCCTTTGTACCGTGAATAATGCTTGTTATTTCGTGTCCTGGTGTTATTATTAAATAATATAAAGTTTTATTTGTATAAGTAAATTTTAAATCATTTATGACTTTTTACTATTTATTGTCTTTTATGCCAGCCCCGACCAGCAAAAGCCTCGGCTTTGAAAAAGTCGGACTGGCAACTGTCAAATAGTTTCGGCGAGACATAGGAGTATATAGAATCGTAATATATATACTATTGACTGTCTTTTTCTGATTAAGCTCGCAATTCTTACAAAATGAATTTATGATAATATGAAAATGTTGATTCAACGCTTCGTACTTACGTTCATTCCTAATGAACTTATCGGTTCGCCGTAGAATGGAATTATCGAAATTTTCAGACATGAACTTTCTGCGTCCTCGCCGTCTCCCGAATAGCACGAATTTATTTCCGGCATCAGTGAATTATTCGAGAAACCGTTTGATAAAAGTGATATACAATCTGAGGAATTACATGTCGAAGATTCGTCACTCGTAGGCGTACTAAACAAAAAGATTTGGTCCATTTATTCATCATTTAAAAATACAAAAGATCCTCAATCCGTTCAATTTTGTCTGTTGATATCAACTTTTTAAACATTTAATAATTACATGACATTTTTTTACAGTTTTATTGTTGTCTAATTAATACAAAACAAAAAAATCAATATTGATGTGTGCCTGTAAATAAGAAAGGGTTAAAAAGTACCTAAGCATAGAAAACGCTTCTTATTTTTTGAAAATGGATTTTACGAGATTGGTTCTGAAGTCACTTTTTTAAACACTTCATTCAATGAAAATGTTGAAAGTACATGTTGTTAAACTTGAAAAAAATATATATATTAATTGTTGTATCATTGCAGACTTTTTTTCGATCATTATACAATACATCATTATTGATTTTATACCTTACGTAGTGAAAAATATTTATTTTTTATTCGCTTTTTTTAATATTTATTTCGTAATTATAAATATTAATTGTTTACCAGTTGCTTGCAATTTCGTCACTGGATATTTCGCTCGGAGGATAAAACCTATCGATTTCATCGTAGCTCGTTTTAGGTCGCTTAAGCACCATTTGACATCGGATTAATTTTCGGAGCTTGTCGAATTCGCTACTTTCGAAATTGAATGATGACGTTTCTCCGAATGGCGAAAAAATATCTAAAACTACGTTAAAAGGCGGCTCATTTTTGCCATTATTATTTTTGTACGAAAAACAGTGCCAATTTATCATCACCGGCAGGATGCTCGTATTTTCTAAAACTACCCTTCTCGCTGCATGACATATACCGGGTTTCATAAATCTGAAACTGTGAAAAAGTATTTTTTATCATTTAGACTTACCAATGCGTTCTTATTACAATTTCATCAAAGTTTATATTATAAGATATTTTTACGAGACAAAATAAATTGGTCAAAGCCAGCACTGTCTTTTGCATTTTAGATTAGATTTAGACGTTAAGTCCCAAACGAACGATTTTTTTTTGCAGTTTTCGGCTGTCATTTATGATCGGTTATTAATGTTGAAAACACATGGAAACATAATTTGTAACGTAAAATTTCTCGTTCTTCCCGATTCTGCCCTTAAAATAAAAAAAAATGCTATTCGATGAAGATATACGTTAGATTATTTAACAAAAAGTATAATTTTATCACCCACACGGAGAAAATTTTTCTTGTAAATTTTACCATACCAGATGGGATTTTGAGGACAAACTTTAGTCATGAGAAGAATGTCAATTTTGACCATACTCATGGCAAAAATTCGTTTAATTCATTAACAAAGAGTTTAATAAATTAATTAATTTAATGAATCTTTAGAATTTTATAAAAATGGAAACATTTTGATAAAATTCGTCCGCCATTTTTAATTTCGGAAAATTTAAGAATAGAAAAAATTCGTTAATTTAAGGTGGCTCGGACGCAAAGGAGCGTATAGTTTGGGTACCTAAACGGAGCCTGTAATATTTGTTGAAATACAGTTACTGTTGGAGTGGGAAACGAAATATTAGCAAATAAAATAATCGACGAGCAGTAATATAATCAAATTAACGTGAAAATAAAAAATTTAACTTTTCTTCGTGCAATTTAGCCGTATGGAAATGAAAGTAGGGGGGTTCCGAACAGTTTGCCCAACTTCTTATCGGGCTCTGAATAGGCTGAAAAAAATGAACCCGTACAAAGCCCTACCAGAATCTATAATGCAATTTGAATCAGAACCAGGTCGGGGTCTCACCGTTTCCCATTTTTTATCCTAATTCATCCCGATATTTTCACGGGGTAAATCAGGGATTCTTTAATAAGGGCTCCCTATCAAGTCCTATAAAAAGCACGAATTACGTCGCATTTAGTTTGTGCTAGGTCCAATTCCTATTTCTTTATCATTTTATGATTATATATTATACTGTATATATTGGAAGCTGATTATTATATATATTAAAAAAGTGGGGACCGTCCCCAAAGTAGACACAGCGTCCTCAAAATGTACCAAACATAAAATATAGGTCCCCGAAATGTACCAAAGATAAACTTATATATAAATTTGTATGTATGCAATTTATCTTTGTTTTATACAGACATTTTTTATTATCCTCGAAAAAATGCTGGTAATCTATCGCATAGGTCTCGACGTAAAACAACATGTCACGTCAAAAGCAGCCAGACTCCTTGTTTACCAAATGAAAACTATTTCTGTAACGAGCAAACAGCAGCGTCAATGTTTACAGCCTACATTGCCATATACCCCGTCAGTAAGTCCTATATGATGTCTACTTAGGTCTACTTATTGCCTCAGCATAACCACGCCTGAGCCATAACAGACGCCCGTTTATAAAAGTGTCTCCAATTTTCCATGATTAATAAGAGACATATTTACGGTGGTCTCTACACTTTCCTCAAGTAGGGAATAAGCCCCGATTTGACACAAGGGTATAATTAATGATATGTCCAGATTTGCTTCAACATTGATATAACCTGCCAGAAATGCCATTTGAAAACTGTAAAAAAAAGTCAATCCTTTCGGACTTAACGGGTTAAAACAAAATGTGCGGAAACCTTTTAACAAGATTATATATACATTTTCTGAAATTATCTTTAAATAAACTTTCACGTATAAATTTTTAACGACGTACTGTATTGTCGGAACTTCTTTCGCAGTATGTTTGCACATGGGATAAACAATTGGAAGCTGATTATTTGTGATATGTACCAGAAAGTTATACGAAGGTAAGCCGTCGAAATAAATGGTGACTTCATCTTTATATATGCCCCAAGTGTCGCTGTAAACAGACATTAAGACGGTGACTGTTTCGTAAGGTCCAATTTTCCCACTGTATGGATGTATTGAGAGGACAACTCCGCTACAGTCTTGTTTCATTTCCATCCATTTTTCTGAAAACAATCATAAACATGTAGTTTATAAGAGCACATTCACGCATTCGCGCGTATATAGAAACAATGAGATATATGCACTTACCAGGTGAGCAATTGATAAGATTTTTACAAAAACCATAATCACCACAAACCGGAAAAAAGTTCTTAATGCGTATAAGATACAGGGTTTCCATTGGCGTTGTATTTTCAATAAGGAACTTCTTTTCTTGGACTGTACAAAAATAAAAATAGAAATTTAAAATTAATTTCTGATTTGCGTTAATTCAGTTGTCTTAAGATATTGCATTAACGATAGAAATCTGTTAATGACCTGCGTGTGAAGGAATATCGTCAAACTTTAGAACAATTTCTTGTTTACTCCGAGGTATTTTGATCTTATAAAATGGTAATACGTTTTTCAGATCGTTAACCGGTGCCTCATCTTTACTGACATTTTCAACCGAACCTTGTTTTTCGCTGACGATTGAATCTCTATCAGGTATCTTACTTTCCGACTGTATTAAAAAGTTATAGTATATGAGTGATAATGCCGTACAAATTTATTTTTCATATAAATCATATATAATGGGAGATTGATTTAGAAAATGCAATACTGAATTTGACATCACAGAAATCTAAATATGCATCAGGGGCCATTTTATTAATGTTACCCGTTTTTACCTACAAAAGAAAATTGTTGGATGCATATTTCGAATATTATTAAAGTGTTTTTATCTTTTTGAGGGTTTTGTTATCATACGATATTATATTCCGATCTAAGTTTGGAACATTATTGTTATACCATTCATACCTTATTTGTTTTCGTAACAATAGTAAACGAATCATTTATTGAAGATTTCATCGTGTCGTAATCAAAAATTTGTATTATTTGTTCATCACCAGTCGTGTCTTCTGTTATTTCAATTATTCCCGTCTGAAAAATAATTTAAACATGTCATCTTATTTATAAACTGATCTTTATTAAAAATAAAAAAAAATTAAAAAAAAAATGGTTCTTTATCGCGGTCCCATATGATGGAGAGCTATAACCATAAAATGCACCAAGTAATTTTATTGCCACGAAGTTATCTACGTAGTTTTACCGACTCAAGGATTCAAGATCTCCCTGAATATTCATTCATATTTATATCAAATTCATAGTGATTTTTCAACCAAGTTTTGTTACTTTTTCGTATTTTCAACATGATCAATATTGAACACAATACAGTTTCTTTCAATGTCAATCTACTTGAATATTTGAGCTTGATTTTTTAAAAACATTAACTTTAAAATCACTTCATTTTTTTTATTGAAATTTGACAAAAACGTAATATAATTTAGTCATAAAAAATATATAAAGTTATTAAATAGGCGATTTTCGGAATTTTCAAATTGTTTCATGCAAAATGATTCTGCCTTAGCGAAAAATGAGACCAGTTTATTTTCTATTAGGGTTTTCAGCTGCAAAAATAATAATTCCTGGATAAAAGAGTTAATTAATATTTGTTTCATAATAACACCTGGCTACAATTCCCTCACGTCCTTAAGGCGTAATAGCATCTTGAGTGTCGAAAAAGTAGGGTCATATTTCTGAATTTCTTAATGGGGGAAAAGGGTGGGAAAATCGTTTTTTTTATATCGAATAGTACAACTTATAAGAAATCTTGTCTGGAAATTTCAAGTCATTCGTAGCAAAACTCATCGATTTATAGACGATTGTCTCTCTGGGCTCTCGGCCTCTATCGACTTCCATTGTGCTCGGAGCGGCAGTATCTGATCTTTTCTCTCTCTCTCTCTCACTCTCTAATTCCTGATGCAGGCATGACTAATGTTTATGGCAGACTCCTGCGTTGGTCCAATTCTCCAATTGGCTGCAGCATTCGTAACCTGAGAAACAATTTTTCGACGAAATCCTACGATGTTCACTATATTTTTAGGCATATTTTGGGAAAAAATCGAATCAACGAAAGTAGACGTAACACTGCGAGATCTGACATGCCGCCATTTTCTTTAAAAAAATCTGAAAAAATGTTTGTATGTATATTAAGACATGTACTTTCACACTCACAAATCTTTATAAATTCAAAAATATGACCCCATTTTTGGTATACACAAGATGATATTATCTTTTAAATTGAATATATTATGAGTTCATTTTTTAACGTGTGTCCTAAATCGTTTTAACGAGATGATTATAAAATATATGGCAACGTGAACTATGTAAAATATTAATAAATTAACGTGATTTATCATTAGATAGAGGTAATTAAATAATGCTTTCATTTTTGTCAAATCACACATACTGCAGGCACGAATTTCGATATATAACCATCAGCTCGCCATTCAACTCGATGCGTAAAGTCATTCACAGGATCGTTGGATGTTAAAGGGAAAACGAGATTTAAATTGAGTGACTCTATGACACATTCGATTTGCAGAAAAGGCGGGCCTTCATTACCTTCGACAAGGCAAGGAATATAAAGTGACGACACTAAACCCTAAAAATGATAAAAGCAGTTTTAAAAATAGTCCATTTATGATGATGATAAGAATTCTGCCATTAAATGTATATTTTTGCAACAAGTGCGTAAAGTACGATTTTACGCACGGATGAGATCGATACAAAACGAGTGGCCGCCGAAGGCGGACACGAGTTTGTAGA